>RBZT01000837.1:0-29182 GCA_003693705.1 Polymyxa betae
GCCCGAAACCGCCGAACCGGCGCCATGTGGGGAGTTGCCCGAGCTCTGCCTCGTAGTCTCGTCACCGTCCACCATATCTCAAGCCTACAATCGATAGACACGATATAACAACAAACAATAGAACTGTATTTTTGTATATAGCTTGTTACCGCATTACAACAGGAGAAGTGAACTCTCCTAGCCTTCACAGTTATAAGAACTGCGGATGAGAAAACGGACACCGTCCTCGCCATCCACGGACAACGGTATCTCAGTGGCGTCACAGGCAGGGGTGAGCCATGAGTCGGCCTCCATCCGAGTCGCCTTTTCAACAGTCTCTTGGGATAGTTTGCGAACTGACTTCTTTAGTTTGTTTTCTGCTGAATTGCATATTTAACAGACCATTAACTTCACTAAACTTTTTACTTAAAAAGAATTGATTAACAAATAAATTTTGGGGATTAGTGGGGTGGATTGGGATGTTTGGAATGTTTTTTAGTGCAATTTTTGGATTGGAACTTCTGGATTTTGGGTGGAATGATATTCTTGGCGGGTGGGGGTGGATTGTCAGTGTCAGGAATGGGGAAAATCATATTTTTGGAAAATGACAGCGGATTTTCTGGGTGGTAAATATCGCATCCTTCAACCTTTTTATGGCCGGTGTGATCACGAACAAATAATTCGACAGCATAGACAGTTTGAAGGATTGGTAAATGCTATAATAAAGCCAAGAACTGTCAAAGACACAAACTGCTGACAAATTTCAGTATGAATGCGAGAATGGAAGAGTCTCAACGCGATTCTGAGGAAGAAGTTCGGGAGAGCGGTCCGATGGCTGCAGAAGAGTGTAATACCATGTCCAATGCTCATGCAATGTGATAAGAGCAATGGTTGCTGAAAAGTCGTGATGTTCGAAACATGTTGGCGAGGACAACTCTGCTAGTATATCAAGAAGCGCTTGTTTCCAGGAGTCTGCAAAATTTAACAGCTTGACATCCCATTGAATAACTTCAGGTGCAATTTTATACGAACATCGAATTCATGCTTGGGAGACGAAACCCATGATCGAAATAGAGACCAGATATGGCATTGCAGAGTGAAACACATTCTGATTACAGTTCAATCGGGAAGCACAATGAATGAGTCGGCAATAAGTTGTATATATATGTATATCAATGATAGATTAAGTGTTGGAATATCCGACATAGCCGAGCTCCAGAACCGTATTGAACTTTCGCTGTAACTGCTCGTAGGAGGTGTACCTCGGAATTGATAACTGACGAGTACAGGTTGCGGATGACGGTAATGAGATGATAGGGCGCAGATGAGGCGATATAGACCATGGATCTGTGTATGGCGAGTCGGGCAACGGCGGTACGGGGCTCCCAGACCTATATTCGTAGTATCAGAATTGAAAGCAGAAAACTAGGGTGCTAAGCAATAAAAAGAATAAAAAGTGAATATAAGAAGATATGAGAATAAATTGCTAAAACAATCGCGACGAAATTTTGAAAAAATATAACTAAGAAACGAAAGTGACAGGAAAATTCAATGAGAATAGAATGCTAGACGATCGCATCAAAATGCGAAACAAAATAAAACATCCAAAAACGAAAAGTGAGGATTGTACCAGAACTGTAGCATTTGAGCCTGTTGTTCGGCGGAGAGTGATTCCATGTACTGCCAGAACCATTGAACGACAGGTGAGTCGATAGTATAGCCATATGAATACATAACGAGATTGGTCCTCATCCATTCCAGATCGAGTTTCTGTGAGCCTTGTAACAAGTCGCCCAGCTCTGTCGGGGTCAGCATTGTCATAGCCTGCCGAGGCAGAACATCCTGAAATCCTTTGATAAATGACGAGCTGAGAGCTTTGTCGGAGGGCATCCCCCATAGCCGATACTCCATCAGAGCCTGGATAAACTCCTCCTTGTTAGCGTCGGTAACAATACGTTCAGCGCCGTCTGGCACGAGAGCGACGTCTTCGCCTCGGGATGGATCAGTAGCAGTAAAGCGCAGACCCAGATCAAGAGCATCCAGCGAATTTGAGCGCAGCCACTGCAAATGACGATGAAGATCGTCATCGAATCCTTCCAATGAAGTGACAGGCTGATCGAGCATTCGCGACAGAAGCGGCGTGCTGAGACGAATGCCTAATGGAAACATAGTTGTCAACGATAGGCCGACCACACGCCCTGCCAACTCCCAGTGTAAGCTTAAATGATCATATGAGATATCTTTGCGAATTAGAGCTAGATGGTAGCAGGAACCAGAAGGCGCTACTCGGAAGCAAGCATTGGTTGACGATGGGGAGAACAGGCGCTTAGATACGATTTGGATCAGTTCGCGTAGTGGCCCTTCTCCGATGCCCGGTTCGTGCAGGAAATCGATCTGGAGTGATATTGTATATGCTCGTGCAGGCACAGTCAGCATTTGCTGTAGAAAGAACTGCAAAGGATAAGTATCTGGTAATGCAAAGGGTAATGCAAGCCTTGGCACAAAAAAACAACATAAAAATGAGTGGGCAAAATGGCAGTGTAACTGAATATATCATGGTAAGAGAAAATGACAGCATGAAAGCAAATATATGTGAAATATAACACATAAAATGTAAGAGCAAAGGTAAAACATTACCTCATAAGCTTCGTCGCTTTGTGCATCAGTCCCGGACATCAAAAAGCGATTGATAGAAACGGCCTTCATGTCAACTGTCTGTCTGTTCGCCAGCGCCTGGATGAAATGTGCTTTGGTAACGAGACCTCCTACCCGGATCGAATGCCGGAAATACTTGAAGAAAGCATCTTGGCAATCTTCAGCAATGTGACGAATAGAAGACGTTCGTGCATCATAGAATTCCTGGAATCGTTGCGAGACCGGTCTTTTGTCTAGAAACCACGAAAGCTTGGGCATTACACTTGCAGCTGAATCGGGGCGGTGAGTCAGGTGATCAAGCACTTCAGCGTTTAGCGGAAAGACTTGACGATGATGATAAAATGCAAATATTAGTGCAGCGAATCTCTCCGATTCTTGAACGTTAAAATCGATATCTTGTAGGCAGTCTTGAAGAAGATCCCAGTACCGGTCGAATCGTGCACCAACGCCGTTCAGGTTAGAGACAGATCCCGAGCCGGAACGACCAGCAAGCCCCAGAGCAATACGTAAGAAAACGGGCATCATGTGAAACAGGAAGTCAACAGCATAATCACCGAATGGCTGATGACCAAAGATGCACATTCGGCAGGAGATTTCAAGCGCAGTTGCAATCTGGTTGAGTAGAGTTATTGACAGGTGAGACAGCATATTCGGTTGCGTAAGCAGACTCCCGAGGGACTGCAGTGTGCTAACATTGGACTCGGTCACCATGAGCTGCAGAACTTGACCGAAATGGCCATCGTAAGCCACAACGAGAGGAGTCTTGTCGTTCTTGAGCGTTCGGCAGAGAGTTAGCAGAATCTCGTTGAACAGCTCGGTGTCTTCCTGGGCTTCCAGTCGAAGGGCGAGCACTTGCAGAATGCGTTCTGGACCGAGACGGCGAACGATAGCTTCGCGCAGATTTCGGTCAAGCACGACACGAAAGGTTTCATACAAGAAGGGACAGGAATAGGCCAGCTCCAAGGCGATTTCGGCAGGAGCAGGATCTGAGGAAGGTGGTGGTGGGTGCTGCTGCTTTCCTTTACGCCGGTGCCCATGAGAGAACGGTGGATGCCCACCCTGGCTTCGTTTTGATTGGTTGTACTTTTCAAAAGCATAGAATAATGGTGAGAATCCGCGCTTGTCGTGAGTGATGGCAGCACCTCGCTGAAGCAGCATCTTGACGACCGACACAGAGCTGCCAAGGGCAGCGTAATGCAATGGACTCTGATCTCTTTCGTCTAAAACCTATATAGCGTCTAAGCAACAGTGATTAAAGGAAAATATTTGTACACGAAAGAAACATTCGAAATTATCAAAGGGGATCTCTGAAAGATAAATGACATTGCGATGCAGAAAACAACAGCATCAAAGTAAACGACAAGAACATCGCTGGAATTCGGGCTGGTAACAAGCAGCGTACACAGGATTCATACATTGATATCAACATTCTGAGCGAGAAAGCTCTCCAGCAGCGGTAGGTTTCCAGCACCTGAAGCCATGTGCAACGCTGTAGCGCTGCCGCGGCCAGGAGTCGTCGGGTTGGCGCCACGAGCAAGCAGATACTGAGCTGCTTCATCTTGACCAGCCGCAGCAGAAGCCGCTAATGGAGTTAAGCCAGTAGAGGTCAAAGCCGAATCCAGTTCAGCTCCATTATTCAACAAGTACTCCATAGCTTCAACGGCGTTATTTTGAGCAGCTGCTGCGAGAGGATTCCAACTATCAGCAAGTTTAATGAAATAGGCATTACAAAGCAGAATTAAAGAAACAACGATATCTACGAGCAGCAACCCAAAATCATCGCAAATCAAATTTGATGAACTTCAGAAAGGCAAATCTCTATTATGCGAGAAGAAGAAAGAAAATTATTTAAAAAATAAATTAGAACAGCTTCAGGGAACTTAAAGAAGAAAATTTTCAAAAAGTGAAATTGAAAGCCTACGTTTCCCGAGCCTGGAAGTCAGGTGACCGAGAATGGAAGCAAGGAGGAAAACGGAGAATCCGCTCCCGTTCTTCAGGCCAAATTCTTTGCAGCACGGCGACATCGTTGCTGGCTGCGAGCTTTACCGAATCGGAGATGATGGCAGTCGCAGCAGCAGGTGGCGACGCCGATCTGGAGGGCTTTGGAAAGGCCCGGCCGCCTCTGCGAGCAGGCCGGGGGCGTCCGCGACGCCCTCTGCCTCCGCGGTCTGTATTCATCACAGTCGATGAAAGGATGAATCCAATATGAGAGCGGCGAGCGCCTGCCTTTTCACCCCGCAGTTAACAGGCACCGACTCGCAGTTTTGAGATTTTGACTGCGCAGATTCAACGCGCTTCAGTTGGGCATCAGCTGTCTTCGTGATAGTTCTGGAAGAAAAAAATTAAAAAATAACTCTGGCACTCACGAACTTCTTTAAACGCTGTGAAATTTGAGCCGCACATTTTTATGCGAGCTGTGGCGCAAATAATGTCACTGACATGATCACGACAAAATCCAACTTTGAGCTTGTCGTTGCACCAGACGTTTGCTTTGGCGCCAAGCAGATGAAAAGACGCTGCAGCGGACGTAGGGCTCTTTAACAGGCAAACCGAATGATGCCAAATCGATTTGTCCTCTGCGGCAACTGGCGGAGGCCATGCAAAATGATACGTTAGTATACAGCGAATTTTGAAAGCCGTATTGCAGATGTTCATGTATCTTTGCTTGTCATTATCTTTCAGTCTGAAGCTTTTCGCTTTCTGCATGAAGTGCTCTCAGTGAACAGAATTTAAAAGAACAAAACTGGACACAATTGAGGGGCATGTAGACCTGCCTGAGTCGTATCATCTCTCTTGGCAAATTATTCGAGATTCCAAATTGATTACATCAAAGACTCTATTGGCAAGTGCACCAAATCAGTCGCGAAGAAAGTAACCCATGAGATACCCTCAGCGCAATGCTCTTGCCAAATCATCGTGTCGAACCTGAATCGCTAAGAGGGCATGATAAAGGTTCAGGAGCTGAGCCTGCCTTGACGACGTTTTCCGCATACGCTAGATCGCTACTTGCATCATGGCCGATACGACCACCTTAATATCATGTTATGTCGTCTGTACTGGTGACAATGATATAGTACCAAGTTCCTATAAAACGTCAAAGTCGGTTGTAATCTTGTCTCGATACATACTGAGCACCAAGCTGTTCTGTTACCATGTTTTCAGAAACATTCTGCTGCCTCTAGGATGGTTAATCTTCAACAGAAGTCTGTAAGAGCCTTTCATTATGATATCAATCCAGTCTCTATACCAGCCAGTATCGCGTAACGAAACGGTCGTATCACTCAGAAGACACAAATAGCATGACAGTTTACCGTGTTCAAACTCCGACGGACTGCCGTTAGGTGTTGAACATCCTGTAGTGCACCATGTACAAAAGCGACACTCTATTATATGAACTCAGCTTGCCGTTCGGAATAGCCTCCGCTTATCTCACGCTTCTTCGCATTGCATGATCATTCTCATTCCGTCGTGTCTCTGCTCAGATCAAGCTCATGAAGGTGTTAAGTGCTGTCATGATCGGCGTCATCGCAACCATGGGGGCGGCCGCCTGCCCCAGCCAGCAACAGTCCGAGTCGTACCCGACCAAGTTCTTTGATCATGCTGTGAATGGAGTTCAAGGAATGCGAATGGAAATGGACACGGAATCTGACGACTATCCTCCTAGGATCTTTTCCTGTGGTATAGAATGTCTTCTGAAAGGAGGTTGCGGTAACCCGGAATGTTTGTACTACCAATGATGGAAATCGGTTCTTGAACATTCGTTGCTCTGCACTGCTCAGATCAAGAATTCCAAATACACTGTCTCTCGAGCTGTTTCGATTCCAATCCCAGAACGAAATAATTTTTCCTGCGTACTGTAAACAATATGCAGATGCTAGAGCGAAATCAAGATAGAATCGGCCTGCTCTTGAGCAATGCCTCACATTATGTATTCAATCTGGTGAGATTATGATAAGTCTTACAGTAACTTTAGGATGTTGATAGATTATCTGAGAGATGTGGTAGACGTACTGTTTTTCCGAATCAAAATTGTTGAGAATCTTAATGGCGATACAGCTAGCCTATAAGTGACTCTGATGATCAAGTCTTATGCAGTAGGTACGCTTTTCCCAAATCGAGCCAAGAGCTCCAGAATCTGTTAGGGTTAGGGTTTGCATGACACGGAATCAGTAGTGCAGACATTCACGTTATCGTACAGCATAAACTCGACCTTGTATCAGGAGTTGAAATAACTCTGTAAATGTCTTCATCTAAAATGGATTTAATCATGAAATCGATGAAGGGCAATGCAGGCTTACCTATGTTGAAATCGAGTTTTTTCGCCAGATCTGCAAGAGATAGGAACAGAACTCTGGGATGACGGCGACTCCACCAATCTGCAAAGTAAAACAGCGCAAACAGCGAATCGAAAGTGAAGATCCCACCGCTGGTCGTCAGCCAGTATTTACTATTCATGAACTCGATATTGAACGCATGACGACGAAGCTTGCCAAACAACGCCGGAAATCTCAAATCGGCGTCATTGCTAGACCGACTCGTTTCGCATCCATATTCAGCCTGTAAGATGTCCACGAACTGCTCGAAGATCACCAGCATGCTGTTCGTATGCGGTTCGTATTCACTATGAGTATCGATCTGTTGGTTATCGTCGCTCGCCAGGACGAAATCCTGACAGCTCCCGGAGAGCTTCCAATCCCTTCCAGAATGCAGATAACGAGCAATCAACGGGAAGCGGGCCGCCATCGGGTCTTCCGCCAAGGCGTCCACCGACAGGGGATTCAGACATTCCAACACCTGATCGCGCTCCAGGCGGCGGACTCGACCGTCGTCGTCGGACCAATCGCAAACCACCTGGCCGCTGACAACGAACGAGACTTTAATCTGCCATTTGGACGATTTCGCGGCGCTGAGGATGAACCAGGAGCCGGGGCTGAGCGGGAGGTTAGGGTTAGGGTTTGTGGGCCGCGTTACCAGCAGCGTCGATTTCGAGTCCTGGAACGCGGCCGCCGGGCCGAGTTTCGGCTCGGGGGTTAGCAGGCTGCGCAGGGGTCCGCGCCCCCACTGTCGCAGGTACTCGACGGTCACTTTATAAGACGAATCCAAGGACGGAATGTGTCGCAATGTCTGGAAGACGTCCGAGATCGTGGCCAGCGGATGCAGGGCGTAAAAGTTCCGGGCGACTTTTACGACCAGCGAATGCGACGCCGTTGTGAACCGATGCCGATACCAGTTGCGCGCCTGTAAGGTCAAATAGCGTCTCTGATGGGAATAGGTGGCCAATGATGTGCGAAGGCGGAAGCTGGCTTTAGCGCTGCCTGAATAAACCCTAAATCCTAGGCGGGGAATTATGCAGTGGAAAGACCTTCGTAGATGGTTTTCGAGGTCGTCATGAGAGCGCGGCAATCGCGCTGGTTGCAGTATTGAATGATGAGGGCGTAATCGACGCACTTCAGTATGGGTTCCAGCGACGGCCAGAGGACTTCTGATTCCATAATAGATTACGAGATCTGAAGTCGACCGGAAGTTTTGGGAAAGATTAATCCAAACTGCGGCGATGATTGACAGAATGCTCCGAACGATTTTGCAGCATTCCAATCGTCCGCTTGCAAAGCTGCCGGATCGTCGATTTGCAGTGAAAAAAGTAAGCTTCCTTTCTTGAGATTCTTCATTTCGGATTACCGAGCATATCGTTAACAAAAACATATTTTTGCGGAAACCCTAACCCGGACTAAATTATGATAAAAGTTCTTGATTTCAAAATCAGTTAATGGCGGCTGTCTGTTATAGAGCACTAGCAGCCTAAACAAGTGTTACTGTATGTTTGATGGCAGGTTAAACCCTAATGAAAATCCCAACAAACATTCGATCGTTTTGTGTTGAAAGTGTTGAAATATCAACACTTGTGGGAAAGTTTTCGGGGTTGCGCCCTCCAGCGCCAATCTTGATTCGTGAAACTGTTGCTGAATAAAACCAGTGCGCTATTCCAGCTACTCCCTCGGCCGCGTATCCCAGTCGTAGCAGCATCGCATTACAACCGAAAGCACATCGATACTGGGCTGGGCATCCGAATTATAACAGAAAGCCACAGCACTGGGAGAAACCCTAAAGCAGAGTCAGAGTAAGAGGCTGGATCAAGTGTCGGGCATCGACTTTCTGTGTTACCGGGTTCTGCTTTTTCTCTGCTTTTCGTCTTACTTTTATACACTGAAATAACTGCGATTTATCGACTTTTTGCAATTTCAAGAAGTTCTCATTTTTCTCTCCATTTCGTCTCCTTTTTATTTATCGACTTTTTGCCTTTTCCAATTTCTCCGTGGCCCATGCAAGACCCAAAAATGACGCACTTGAGCCAGCCCCTCGTGCAGGGTGGCTGTTTGGTGCGCCGGCGCAGCCTGCGGAGTTGGTCCGCTTCGTCCATCGGGGGGTCCAGTCACTGTTGCCACCCATGAGCCGCGACCTTCTCGTCGTCGTCGTTCTTCTCCTCGTTTCCAGCACATCCTCCGCAACCGCTTCGGACTTGAACCCCGAGCGCAGCCTCGCCCATGTAAACAGGCTGCTCTTTAGCCCCGACAGCTCCGATCATGATTTCATCCGCAATCTCGAGCAAGTTGCCGACGCTCTTACCGAGGGCGAGTATGTCGACCAGCTCCGGCACGCGTTCAAATCGGAGGTCAACGCCGCCGACTCTTTCTACCTGGTTCGTCGTCTGATGGTCACACTGCCGCAACAGCGAACGCATGGCGTTACACTGTTATGTTTCCTGATCGAAGACGTTGGACTGGAGACGGTAACGCAATTCACAGTGGGGATGGTGATTGCGATCTGGTCCGAACTGGTTGCATCATAATCCTTCGGGGCTCCCTCAGGGGTTAGGGTTTAGGGTTCGGGCGGTATGCGGCTCGTCGGCTGCCTTTATCCAGCTCCTCTGTCAGATTCTCGACGTGGCTCTGCCACGTTACTTTCCGGTGTCGGTCACGGACCTGCCGCAGCCCATCCTCACGACCCTCGCGCAGTTCACCACGCCGGTTCCGCCTCCGGCGCGTCTCAGCCGGCTGCTCCCGACCCCGATCGGGGCAGTATTCCCGAACCTATCGCGCGCCAGTCACGCCTTATCCTCACGACACCACCATCTGCTACAATCGGACCAGGAGCTGCTGCAAACGCTGCTGAGCTGCGGCCTCCATCTCGATCTGGACGCCCTGCCCTGGGCCAGCATGGCCGCCGGCGAACTGCGCGGGCTGTTGCCGTACGCGACGCTGGTCGACGAAACCCTAATCCGCGTCCTGACCCGCGGGATCTTCGACCAGCGCCTGGACCCGCTGGCGGCGATTTGCGCATCCCGGGCGGTGTTATTGACGTTACGCGACTGGCCGCCCGCGCTCCTGTTCGGCCTCTGCCAGAGCGTGATCCGCTCACCAGCCGCCATCCGGAGTTTGGTCGAGCTGGTCCAAGTTCGCGACGCCCTGCGCAGCGAGACGATCGCGGACCACCGCTGGACTCTGCTGCATTCCGCCGCGGTCTGCGGCAGCGCCGAGGTCGTACAGGTCCTGCTGTCCTTGCCGGATTTGGACCTGCGGGATCGCCAAGACCGCGATGGCCTGATACTGTCGATTACGCCGACGGGAACCTTCGACCGCTGTTTGGGGTTGGGGCGGCCCCGTTGATTCCCGTCCTGCGATCTGTGTGCAGCGGATTGGTAGCAATCTTCGAGGCGCGTGGCTGGCAATAGGGTTTTCTTGCGAACCAGTCCTATCAGGGTTGAAACTATAATTCACCGTGATTGTATCATCAAGATTCGCTCTTTACGTGAAAAGTGTTTTCATTCAGGACAAAAAACTATAAAGTATCCGACCGGCTTAAAAATTGCAAATTCTCGACATTGTTTCAGCAAGATTAACTCTTCTTATGTGAACGTTTTATCCAATCTCATTTTCTTTCATTTTTCCTCCCATCATGCATAAGTGAGATTTCATGCATTCACGGTTGATTATATAGGTTCTCTATAATCGTTGCACTGAGCCAGAGATCAAAGTTTAACGCCATAAACCTCCAGTTTGGCGATGTGCGATTTCTACGACCATTGTATTTCCTGTCCCTATCAATTACGTTCGCGTATCGGATGAGCGAATTCGAACATCTAAAACTGTGATGAATCCTAACCAGCGCCTTACAAGGCGTCAAACACACTTGATTAACGCATGATTAGAACTAATATTTATAGAGTACTTATTGATCCGACCGTTTGTTTGATGTCGATCGTACCGCATGATAGCAGGTACACAACAAAAACCCTAACTGATCGTATTTCAATATATTGTGATCATGCCACAAAAATACAAAACTCTACCTACATAATACAGCAGCCCTTAATTTCATCAATACGGTACTGTTGATCATGAGAACAGTCTAAATTTTTTTAATCTAAATCTTTTTCAGGAATCAAATTCTTGTGGAAGGATGCTCTTGGACAGCGAACCCATCCGTTTGAGGCAGTTCGCAGATCTTCATTGTTCACCAGCTGTGGGAGGGTTTTCTTCATTCCGCCGATGGGTTCGTGATCACCAGCCGGTTGATGAATAGGCTCGTCTAGATTAGGGACACGCTGAAGCTTTTTCTGATCATGAATCATAATAAAAAAATCATGTAGTTCATGCAGCAACACGACTTGAATTGGAAATTGCCGAAATTGTCTCTTGGGAGCGCCCTGGCTGATTCTTGAGTTTGGCTTTAGATTAGATCCGCTGCAATAGCGAAAACGTGAGTCCGATGATCGCCAATCAGGTTAATCCTAATGTCGCTGTTACGTTTGTCCATCCAGTATTCCGATGGGACCATTGTTAGCGGTATATTTCAGCCATTAATCCGAGCAAAATTGGTGTTTACATGGACATTAGAGCAGGAAAGATCACGATTGTCTCCCTGAAGCACATTATCGGCGTTGGCTGCAAGTGATCCTCCAAAAATATACTGAAAACGTGGATAAAACTGTTGGAGTGTTCGGAACATTCTAGTGAGTAAGATGGCCGCACCCCGCTCCAGTGGAAACATGCGTGGAACATTCTGCGGACTTTATAAGTGCGACAAACATATCGAATAAATCAGAGTACACACCGAGTGTGAGATTGTGTTGTTTGAGTTTATCGCATCCATCGTCTAGGACTTCGCACCCAGCATCCCAACAAAAACGAGATAGCATTTTCAAGCTCGGATCCAAGAAAAACAATCTCGCTAAAAACGCGATCATGAGGAAACGGATTGAAAAATTCGTATTAGAGAGGGCAGGATTCTAGGTTGTTGAAATAGTTCGGAATTTGATAGCTTATATAGTTATATAACAGATCGAAGGAGAACACACCTCTGATTTTGTCCACGCTGTGTCTGGAAACAGCTCCTTAATTTTTGGCTCCACGTCGTGATTCCATTAAATGTTCCTGAAAAAAAATGGCCTTCACTGATTTCTCAAAATCCGTAAAATTTTGAGATAAGGAAACGCCCGGCTGTTTGATAGAGTAGCTCGCAGAGTGTCCCAGATAGGCCGTTGTGATGTCTCGCTAGGAGATTCAGTTCTTTTGCAAAATTCCTGAAGCCTCGGCGAACATGTTCAACTTCAATTTGTGAACAAGATGATGGGCTGCTTTCGGATGATTCCCGTCAAATCTCAGCTCCTCCAACAGTACGGCAGCAGTCTGATATGTGAATGAATCACCGACCGATTCGGATACTCGACAATAAGTTCGAGCAGTACCACTAGTTCATCGATCAATTTGAGGATGGTTGGCGGACTCGGTTCGTACAAGGAGCAAGGTTAAAGCAATCGCTGGGTGAGGATGGTGGGTCGTAGAATAGCGATTGAATAGAGAAGAGCTAAGAGCCAGATTATGAGCTGAAATCATCATGGAAGCCAGAGTGAGGGCTTCAGAACGACCTTGGCTCTTGACAGCTTCACATTGCAATTCAAACTGCAGGAGCGAAACGCATGAAGACTTTGTTCGGCGGTAATCTGAGTTTCCGAGCCATGTAAGTAGGTGAGAAATGGATCTGTTTACATCAATTTGCCGCAAAGCTGTGAAAGAACCGATTGCTTTTGGGCGTTGAATGCTGCCAACAATGATACTTCCTATTCAGATTTCACTGTTTCGAAACGAAAAACTGCACGTATTTATTTCCACGCCTTTCAGTACAGCGATTAAAGCATGAGAGCGAAACATCAATAACAAGACAAGGAGTGATCCATATAATGAGAGCACTCATATTTGAGAACACGATTCCGATTGGAAAGTTGAAGCTGATTACATTTTCCTTTTGTTTGATGATATGACGTTGGAGTATTGCACCCGAACGTCAGTGGGTTCCAAAAAGTGGATTGATAGAAATCCTTAGTTCACCGATAACCGGTCGCAGGTAGTAAAAGGCGACTTGCGAATGCCGGTTAGCGACAAAAAGATGACCTCGTTGTCCCAATCGGACAACCTTATCAAGGCATTCCTCAACCACGGCGGCATTATGGGACCATTTGACACGCACTTTTTTTTAACATAAGCACAAGTCCAAAAGTTGAAAAAATTTTCTCATAACATAATGATACTCTCAGCGGTTTGAAGCGAAACGATTTTACAAAACTCTGACAATCAGCTATACGATTCAACTTCATCCAAAACAACATGGTTTGCACGAAAAGATCACATTGTTCCAGCAGTTATACGTCTAACCCAAGTGACAACTGTGAAAACGAGGCTGTTTCTGTGCCGTAAATGAATTTCACGATGATCTCTCGATGCCTTTCTCAATTTCTCTCAGCAGTTTATGGTCATAGAAACTTCCATTCAAATCAACACAGGAACGGCGTCACACGGGTGGCCCCCTGGGGCGCGGCCATCTACAGTGGCTCTAGGGTTTGATCGACTCGTCGACATGTCTCTCTAGAGGTGTGGTCGCCCATTCTATTATTGTCGGCGGCGCTGCAGATCATCGCTAGTCATGACTGCATTGGAAGTGACGACCAAGCCGATCTTGAAATTCGCTGTCCTCGAAGCGGGGACGGTAACGCCGAATGGTACAGACCCGACCGAAGCTGCTGAGCGATATCGTAAGTCTGCAATCGTTTATCTAAGCCTGTCTTGATGTTTTCATTTTTGGAATTGTGAAGCTCTTCTTTTTGAACTTAGCTAATTCGGCTCTATTATGTTTTTTAGCCTCCTTTGCTCTTGCAACCTGTGATCCTTTCTTTTTTATTTTGCTTTTCTCGGCATCTCGTAATTGAAATAAATTTCATATTTTCCTGACTGCATTCTCAATGCCGTATCAGGTGACTATACCAGTTTATACAAAGCCATCTTCAGCTCTGCTGACAGCAGTGAGGATTGGCATCAGTACCGCTGCTATCTGAACGAGTTTCCCAATGAGGATGACCTTGATAGCTATCGTGGGTTTGTTGTCAGCGGGTAAGGATGCTTGAATCACTAGATGTTTTGGATTTGAGTCGTTGCTTGGCTTTTTGATACTTTCTTGATGCTTTTGAAAGTATTTGCATAATTAGTATTATTCTTCACTTTTTCAACAAACAATTTCATTTGTGAAGTTAATTAGAGCTGCAAATTGCTGATTTAATGTTGCAATCCAATGTACTGCCAATCGTTTATTGATGGAATGGCGATGCTATCAGCTTTTTTGGCATTTTCGAAATTCAGCTTGGGGTCATTGTAGGTCTCGCCACGACGCTCATAGCGATGTCGATTTCATTGTCCGGCTTCGAGCTTTGGTCGCCACCATCCATAATCGTCAAAAAGGCAATTTGGTCGGCATCTGTTTTGGGCACCAGCTGATTGCCCACGCTCTGGTCATCCGCTCTTCTTTTATGCTGCTCTCAACTTTGCTGATATTTTCTTTTTTGCAGGGCGGTCAGTCTGGAAGAGCTACAGAAATGGGCTGGCAGGTACATCTTTAATTTGTATTTTTTAATGGCTGCTGCGAGTTTTGCTGCAACGGGATAAGTTTTCAATTGACACCGTTATATCTTATTTGGTCGAATATCTAAGCTCTATGTAGCTTGGTATTCAATCTATCCAAGTAACTCCTGAATGTCAAGAACGATTCCCCAAGATACCTAAAGTGTTTAACTTGATAAAGATTCATCAGGATCAGGTAACCCGCTCCTTTCTTCTTCCTGTTCGTTAGACTACTGCCTTCTGCTTGCTTTGGAATCTATTTTTTGTTTTCGTTGAATATTATTACTGTTTTTCATTGGTATGTGGATCTTAATATATTTGTTCTTTTTTATTCAGTATTTTGATCTCTCGTTTAATTGTCTTATCTTATACATTCGTAACTTTCATTCATGAAATCTTTCTCAATTTCAAGAACAGGTCAAATCTTTACCTCCGGGATCCACGAGATTAGCCTCATCATCAAAATGTCAGTACGAGATGTTCTTGTTAGGCGACCGGATCATCTGCGTTCAAGGCCATCCAGAATTCAGTGCCGACCTGGTCTCTGGTCTGATTCGATCCCGCCTCCAACGTGGTGCTATGGCCGAAGCGGTAGCCTTGCCGGCTCTCCAAACTCTCGAGCAATTGAAGCCCGAGACTCAGCCTATGATTAATGGTTTAATACAGGTGCTAAAGCATTGTTAACCGCTCCATTCATACAAGTCTCCTCATGGCTATCATTTCATCTATCACTTTGTGGACTTCAGTTTCGGATAGACATCGGCGACAATCTCACCAGCTTGTGGACAATCGGATGCCAATCTCGGCACTCTCCCATTCCGTTCCGGTCACCATCAGAATGACTTCGCTGCTGTCTCTGCTAGAGAGCCCTCTCGACACCTATCTGAAGCAATATGCCTTCACCGACATCCCGTTACCTCTCTGGTCTGTCGATCTGATGCAAGAATGCACCCGGCTAGCAGTTTCTTCGTACAATTTCAAGGCGATGATGCAGAATGGAGACCCCGAGACAGACGAGCTAACGCCATTAGCGAAATCCATCCCTGGACTTGGCATCATACCAGAATTTGCACCGCCGCTTTATGAATGGCCTCACGGCGATTCGGTTCCGGAACTTGCTGTCGGCCCTGAGCAGTTTGGCCTAAAAATGCCCAAATCGAAGATTCAGCTTGGCGAGCTCACAACTGAAGAAATCGCGGAGCTCTCCATCTTTTACAATGAAGATTTCGGTATTAAAGAATCAGATTCATTGGCAAATCAACGAAGGAAAACGGCGAAATTCTTCGGAGTGCTGGTTCGTGAATCTGGCGATCGTCAAAACCTTGATCATGAAATTATTGCAGAATCTGGCGAAGCTCAATTCCTGAAGCTTTTTGCTACTTTTGATGGCAGCATCTGACGCATCAGCCACAGAATAATATCCAGAGATTATCTCATTTTTTAAAATAAAATGTCGTTGTTGTTATGTTACATCAACAAACATAACAATGCCGCAATTTTTGAGTTATGCATCCAAAAGGTCCCATAATGTCGTCATAACCAAGGACGCCTTGATAAGATCTTCATAGTAGCAGAATCAGGTCATCTTTTTGTCGCTAAC
This sequence comes from Polymyxa betae, assembly GCA_003693705.1. Taxonomy (NCBI): domain Eukaryota; phylum Endomyxa; class Phytomyxea; order Plasmodiophorida; family Plasmodiophoridae; genus Polymyxa; species Polymyxa betae. The sequence goes on from RBZT01000837.1 coordinate 16,180, forward strand.
CGGCATTCGCAAGTCGCCTTTTACTACCTGCGACCGGTTATCGGTGAACTAAGGATTTCTATCAATCCACTTTTTGGAACCCACTGACGTTCGGGTGCAATACTCCAACGTCATATCATCAAACAAAAGGAAAAATACAATCAGCTTTTACTCTGCAATCGGTAACGGATGTCTGGATCTTTCCTAGCCTCGTTGCATGTGCTCAATGATCTTAGTACTAAAAAGTCGTCAAATATATAATCTTTTGATTTCAGAAAATTTCAGACCTCTTTAGGAAGAATCATCGTTTTCGGCATCATTCAACGCCCAAAGGCGATACGCGTTTTAACAGCTTAAAAAGCAATTGATTCGGAAATATATTTTTCTGTTTGAGCCTTCTTCATGCAATTTGAATTGCAATGTGAAGTTGCCAACAGCTCTTAATAACGCCACTTCGGCTTAGCTCTTTTAGTGTAAATCGTCTTTGTGCAAAAACGGGGCATTCTCCTTGTTAGAATTTTGTGTGTTCATGGTGGTCTGATTTTGTAATTATCTGCTTTTTTGTATCAATTACTGCAGTATGATGGTTGCTCGCATTTCGTTCAATCGTCTTGGGGATTTCAATTCTGTCCAGAATTTCCAGCGAATGTAATCAGATGGTGTCGGTGGTTGGGTTGGTATGGCTAAGTCTGTTTGGTGTTGTTCTTGATTCCTGGACCTTTTGAATGGATTAGGACGGTTACGTGGAGCATGGTCGTATTTTGTGTGTTTCATTTTGTCAGGATTGTTTTGTCGATCTGCATATCGGACTCTGATGCGATAATCGTGAATTTGGAGAGCTGTCATGTCTGTGGTGCTGCTATTGCTGTGATCTTTTGAATTAGAATCCCTCTGGCTATAAAAGGGGATTTGGGTTGAACCGTTGCAGCGCAGCCGTACTTTCACTGAGCTGTCGCAATGTCATAACAGCGGTTGCGCCTGTAGTGCGTCACTGATGCTGCAGTCGGTGATGCAGTCCGTCCTCGTAGCCGCCGCACTGACTAAATTTCAGCTTCGTTGTTAAGCTCTTGTCTAAAACAAATGTTCTCGTGACAAGTTGTATTCGCCGGTTTGGAATGTCGCTCAATTTTGTTGATGTATTTTTCGTCTGTTATGTTTGCTGGGTTGGTTTTCTGTAAATGGAGAATGCGGGATAGATTGCTATCATTGAGTAATTGTTTAGAGGAGCGGAAGGGATTAACGACATAGAGCGATCTGCGACGGAAAGGAGGCTGCGTTTCGGTCGACAGAAGCGCAGCCTCTTTCCGTCGACTGAAAAAAAGTTTACAGCATTTTGTTTACGTATTTATTGGTTCATGTTTGTTCTTGCGCTCGGTGTTGGACCGAATTTGTCGCTGATCAGTCATGCTGTATGTTGGTATCTGTTTGTAAGGATGCATTGATATCGAGTTACTTTGGTCATATAGTTCGCGTCCCCTGCTGCGCTTCCTAGGCCTTTGAGATATTGTTAACCAACGCGGAAGTCAATCCGGCCGGCCCAGCGACACACCGCCAGGGCTTTGTGGGTCAGGCCCGAATTATCCTGGCAGGCTGGCGTCATCGCAGGGTGTCCCAGTGCCAGTTAAGAGATTAATTGTTTTGTCTACTATTTGCTGACCCATCGTGAACTTCAACCAACGCCTTTCTCAGATCCGCCCATTTACAGAAGTGGCGCGTACTAAAGAAGTGTTATTCAGGTTTGGGATTTGGAAGAATATAGCTCGAGAGACAGTGTATTTGGAATTCTTGATATGTGATGCGCAGAGCAGCGAATGTTGAAGAGCCAATTTCTACCATTGGTTGGACCAGCATGTCGGGCTACCGCAACCACCGTTCGTGTAACAATCTTGACCACAGGTGATCTTGGGAGGATAGTCGTCAGGTTCCGTGTCCATATCCAAATGAATCCCTGGAACTCCTTGCACAGCTTGATCGACGAAATTGGTCGGGAGCGACTCGGACTCTTGCTGGGAGGAGTTTGCAGCCGCTATTGCGATGGCACCGAGCATGACAGCACTGAACACCTTCATGATTTCGGTCTGTGCAATAATACGATCAATGGAGAATGAGAGAGTTTGGTGAGCTGAGGCTACTCCGAACGGCAAGCTGAGTTAACATAACAGAGTGCGCTCTTGTCCATCCTGCACTAGAATGTTCAACATTGGCGACTGTCCGTCTTTATGTTCGAGGCTGCTAACTGCGCAACAAGGTAAGTTGCGTCGGAGGGGAAGTGTGCAACTAGTTGCGGGCCACGCAGATTTGGATATCGGCGCAACTCTCTCTCTCTCAGTCTCTCTCTCTCTCTCTCTCTCTCTCTCTCTTCTCGCGCGCTGGCTTGCCTGCTCGTGTGGGCGTGCAACTCAGTTGTGAGGGAAATGGATGAACAGCTCTTCTACTCCAAGATCCAGTTTGCGAGCCTGGTGAGGCAGGGTGAGGAGCCGTCCAAGGCTCTCGATCCGAGGGGGCGCGCCGACAGGCTGGCGTCCTGCATCGCAATTCTCGCCGCTAGAGACAGTGACGCCGTCGCCGCTCGCGTGAGGCTAGAGGAGGGGGGCGCCACGGTTACCCTGGCCAAGAACGGCGGGTGGCCCCAGAGTACCATGAAGTACGTCAACGATGTGGGGAAGATACTCCAGGAGTTAAGCATGGGGTCGAACGGAGAGTCTCCGCACGGCAACTCGGGAGGGGTTCAGCGGCTTAAGAGTCTAGTGGAGAAGTTCTGCGGTGCAAAGTACGCCAAGAAGCTGAGGAAGCTGCGGGAAAGGGTGGAAGCGGGCTCCTTCGAGGACATAGCCCGGGGCCTGCCTGGCTATCAAAGTCTCGTCAGGCACCTGATGGAGGAAGAGTCCATCTGGAAGGCCTCGGGAAGGTGCCGCGTCTTCCACTCCAAGTGCAGGGATGAGAAATCTCCGTTGCTACACAAGATCTCTCGGATGGCTACCCTGTACGTTGCGTTCAACTGTGCCGTCAGCTGCGCCTCCAAGAGGGAATACTCCTACGCGTTCACCAACCACAAGTTCAGATATCTTCCCGCCCAGCAGGACACCTATACACTGGTGCACTGGGAGAACCTCCTTGAGGAGTATGAGGCAGACTTCGAAGCCAGGAAGCGTATGGTGTCATACTACAACGCGGACCATGGGTTTCAGCTCGAGTCGCGAAACGTCTACCCTCCCGACCCGTACAGGCTCTCGAAGGTGAACATGCATGCGGAGATGCTCGTCGTCATGGACATATTTTCAGGCCCGCACGACGCGAGGGAGTTCGTGGGAGTGTCCAAGAGCTGCTGCGTCTTGTGCTACCACTTCCTCGAGGGACTTCGGACCGTGGGAGGGGAGGTGCACGTCCGGAGCGCCCACGGCAAGCTCTATCCCGGATGGATGCTTCCCACTCTGGGGAACCCCGCGTGGGACAGGAAGTTGCGGGAGCACATGGGGGTGTACGTTGACGGGTGGGTGGGCAAGGGCCTCGGACGGGCTCGCTCTACGCTGCTGGCTCCCGACAGCGACTCGTGTAGCGCGAACTCTTACGACACCAACTATGCCACGAGCGACTTGGGATCTGATGAGGACACCGTCGGCGGGCTCGCTGCCCTCCTAGAGTCGGAGGCGGCGATCCTGCTATAGCGCGCGCAGTCGCTCCCTCCCGGGCGCACTGGGAAGAGCGGGTGCACGCCCAGTTTTAAAACCCGCGGGCTCAACTCTCAAACTCTTTCATCTGTCATGGTGTCTCTGTTCGAATAAAGATCTAAATGTTTATTGAAGAGTGATAACGCGTATTTTTCGGTAATCTGTTTGCACAGTTTTGTGGATTCAAGTCGCGAGGTGTCTTCTAGCAGCGATGTCGCGCTCTGTTGAGCTAGCAGTATACACTGTCCAAACGCTTGATGATGCGATAGCCTAGCTGTACCGCGTTTTTGCATCAAGTACTGTATTGTGGCAAATTTAAATATCAGCGAAAAGCACCCTTGTGGAAAAAGAGTTTTTTTAAGTTTTCCAACTTCTCTGGTGTAAACGCCTTGTTTTGGCAAAACCATCCTGATTCAGATCTCATTCCGTGTCATTCAAACCCTAACCCTAACAGATTCTGGAGCTCTTGGGTCGATTTGGGAAAAGCGTACCTACTGCATAAGACTTGATCATCAGAGTCACTTATAGGCTAGCTGCATCGTCATTAAGTTTTCAACAATTTTGATTCGGAAAAACAGTACGGCTACCACATCTCTCAGATAATCTCATAATAATCTACCAACATCCTAAAGCTACTGTAAAACTTATAATCTCACCAGATTGAATACATAATGTGAGACATTGCTCAAGAGCAGGCCGATTCTATCTTGATTTCGCTCTAGCATCTGCATATTGTTTAGAGTACTCAAGAAGTATTATTTCGGTCTGGGATTGGAATCGAAACAGCTCGAGAGACAGTGTATTTGGAATTCTTGATATGTGACAGCGCAGAGCAGCGACTGTTGAAGAGCCAGTTTCAATCGTTGGTTGGACCAACACGTCGGGCTACCGCAACCACCGTTCTGAATACAATTTGGACCACAGGTGACCTCTGGAGGATTGTCTTCAGATTCCGTGTCCATTTCCAAATGCATGCCTTGAACTCCATTCACAACAAGATCGAAGAAATTGGCCGGGTACGACTCGGACTCTTGCTGGGAGGGGTTCGCAGCCGCCCCCCATGGTTGCGATGACGCCGATCATGACCGCACTGAAGACCTTCATGATCTTGATCTGAGCAGAAACACGACTAATTGAGAATGATCATGCAAGGACACAAGGCGTGAGATAAGCGCAGGCTACTCCGAACGGCAAGATGAGTTCACAAAATAGAGTGTCGCATTTGTACATCCCGAACTAGAATGTTTAACATGGCAACTGTCCGTCGGAGAGCGCAAAACTTTTTATGTTTCCTGAGTGTGATTCGCATGGCGCAGCCCTCTCTTTAATATTCCATGAAATCCATTTTAGAAGGAGACATTTACAGGGTCATTTCAACTCCTGATACAAGGTCGACTTCGTGCTGTACGATAACCTGAATGTCTGCACTACTCATTTGTGTCCCTAACCCTAACCCTAACCAATTCTGGAGCTCTTGGCTCGATTTGGAAAAAAACTTACCTACTGTATAAGACTTGTTCATCAGAGTCTCTTATCGGCTAACTGTATCGCCATTAAGGTTCCCAACAAGGTAATTCGGAGTCCTAACAGTACGGCTACTAAACCTTTCAGATAATCTCATTAGAATCTATCAACATCCTAAAGTTACTATCTCCAGATTGAATACATCAGGTGAGACATTGTTCAAGAGCAAGCCGATTCTATCTTGATTTCGTTCTATCATCTGCATATTGTTTCGAGTACCCAAAAGTATTATTTAGGTCTGGGATTTGAAACAAAACTGCTCGAGAGACAGTGTATTAGGAATTCTTGATCTGCGAAAGCGCAGAACAGCGATTGTTGTAAGAGGTTAGGCATAGAATCGTCTGACACAGCTCGCGCTACCGCACCCATCACAACTGCCATCACAGTATGTCGTGGGAGGATTGTCGTCAGTTTCCGTGTCGATTTCCAATTGCAGTCCTTGAACTCCATTCACAGCATGATGGGAAACCTTGGTCGGGTACAGCTCGGACTCTTGCTGGCTGGGGCAAGCGGCCCCCATGGTTGCGATGACGCCGATCATGACTGCACTGAACACCTTCATGATCTTGATCTGAGCAGAATCGCGACGAGTGGAGAATGATCATGTAAGGCGACGAAGCGCGAGATAAGTGGACGAACGGCAAGCTGAGTTCAAATAATCGAGTGTCGCATTGGTACATCCCGCACTAACGACAGACCGTTGGAGTTCGGACACGGTTTGAAAGACAATGGCGCAGCCCCCTCAAATCAAGATTCCATTTACTAAGACTCTAAAAATTTCTTTTCTACTATTTTTTACTAATCTCAATTTATAGCACTCTCCCGAACCGATGTTGGCCATATGAAGAATTTCCTTTCTCTACTATTATCGTATCAAATTTGTTTGCTATAAAATCCTCCTCCTATCTGGCAATAACAGCCGGTCAACATTGGAGAAGTTGTGCATCGTCGATTTCGTTTAGGAACTCTTCAGCGTCATCACTGGCACTGACCTGAATTATTTCCTCGCTCATCTCCAGCAAATCATTGTCCGTGGGCTCCTCGTGACCATCGCATTCAGCCTGAAGAATTATGAATGGTAATAACAGGAACTGAAATCCGCAAATCGCCAATAATGTTTGCAGGCTGCGCCTCGATTTCTGAGCTCTCCGGATCTGGTTGTTCAAAGTTTATGGCAGCCCTCTGAAAAAGGGTAGAGTGTATCATGCAACTGGGAATAGTTTCAGAGGCTCCTTCACTCCAAGCGGCTGTTACCCATCTCATTGCTTGCAACAGGTCGATGATCTTATAAGTTTTCTTTTGCCTTTTTCGTCCTTAGATATGGCATTTATGAGCTGAAAACGGCGGTATCCTTGCCGCAATGATTCCACATTAACTGAATTTTAATTGTCGCGTTTGGTGGAAGGAAATGATCTGATTCATGAGTCAGAGTTAGGCTCGAACCGACAATGGGATGGAGCCTTGTCCAAGAGCAGCAAACTCGTACGATTTGCCCATTTCACCTTTCGTCCATTCCGGAAGAAGTAGCCCGGTCATCAACGCTTTCTTATTGCTTCTGTAGTCGAATTCCAGTGGGCCGCCTGGTCGAATCATTTGTATGTTCATTTGACACGTTGCATCAGTCTTGAAGCTGCTTTTTGCTGGTTTGACTTCCGATCTCGCCTCCTCCGCAATGCTGTGCTGTGAAGGTCATATCGATGCTCTTGCGAACTTTTGAATCGTCGCTAAAAGCAAGGTCTCTTTCAGGGAAAGACGACACTGCTCTGTTCGGCTTAGCTGAAAGTTTCCTGGAGGAGTCTCATAGTTGCAATGACTGCAATTATTGGGAGTGCGATTGTCAGAACTGGTTGAAATTCTCGCTCCGATCATCGCCAAATGTGCGATCTTAACTGTAGAATTTACGTAAACAGTTTTATCACAAATCAGTATCACCGTCGACTGTTCTGAAAGTCGCGCAACTGCATCAGCAAAATTGCGCAGTTAAAATTGATACACGCACAAATTTCTTAAACAAAGATTTGAAAAAGTGCGGGCGGGAGAAGAGACGAGGAGTGCTTCGTTTAAACTTGTCGCCGCCCTCTCTTGTCTCGGCCTTGATTCGATGCAAGATGGCGAAGGGTCTAGCTCTGACGCCGTCGGTGGGTTCTAGCATGTGTGCCAATTTCCGTCAATATTCTAATGAACCCTAGGCGATACGCCAACCTGTCCTCAGACGGCCCTGGCCATGGCCCTGCACCGTGTGTATAACAAGAAACTTCAAGACAAAGATCGGCAGCTCTTCCAAGCCCAGCATCAGGTTATTTGATTGCCTGCTGAAAGGTACCTTGTATCTGAGCTAACTGTTGCTGTTTAGGCCAAGACTCTGCAATCTAGGCTCGACGAAGCTTACAAACAGGTGACAGCAATCATCTGCTTATTGACCCTCTGCTTCTTACTAAACTGAAACTTTCTCAGATTGAAACTCTACAGAAGCATCCGATTGTAAATGATGAAAATCGTCGTCCTTCTGAGTACGAGCGAACCATTTCCCTGTCGCAATACCATAATTGTGATTAGATCAACAAATGTAAATCCAAATGGCAGCTCTCCGATAAAATCTGGGAATCCCATTCTTTCTGTATGGCTGCGATGTTTATCAATAACATCACGCTGATATGCGCCTTCAGGCATCGAAGTCTCTACGGTCGTTGAAGGAAGAACTCAGTGAGGTCCGACGTGCAACTAACGAGATGAACATCAGCATGAAGTTAGCACACGATTGGCAAATGGAACGTATGAAGGTCCATACACCTTTCACTGCCCGTTAAAACATATATAATTTAAGGGTCTTGCGCGCTTCTGCGCTTTTTATTTCTTGATTAATTTCTAACTGTTTTGCTGCACTCTCTGGATATTCATTTGTGTTGATTGCAGAGGCTGGTAGAGCGACATAATGCCCAACAACTGCTCCAAGATTCTCGCGTTAAACAACTCAATAACAAGCTGATTGACTTACAAGGTCACATTCGGTAGAACGGCAAGCTGCCCAACGCTTCACGATCTTACTCGTCCATAGAGTTTTCGTGCGAATTCGCCCGAATTTTCGTGACCATGAATCCACTGTCAACTCGCTTGATGAAACCACATTGAAATCCTGTGGTAAGCTCCTTTTTTCTATTTGATTATTCGCTGCTTGGTTTGTCTCTTCTACAATTTGCTTTGTTTCGAGATAGCATTATTTTCGTTATTCGGATAAAATGCTTTCTTTCTGTGCTAAAGCAATCTTTGCGCTTGCTTACGTTTTCTCATTATGCATTGCTGTTTCATCTGCTGTACATTTCATACAGGCTGATTGTCTGTATTGTTTAGAAGGGAAATCGATGTCGTTTGATCGCGTCTTTTCGGACTCTGCTTCGCAGGCTGACGTTTGGGATGAGCTGCAGCCTTTGGTGCTTTCCTGCTGTCAAGGATACAATGTATCATTTCTGTCATATGGTCAGACCGGGTCCGGCAAGACGCATACCATGATGGGAAATGGCGCAGAACATCCAGGTATGACGCAGCTCGCTGTTAGGTCGATATTTGCCGAGACCAACAAGGTAAAGCTACCCGATTTATGATTCACATTCGAGCTCATTAGTGTAATCGTAGAGATGCGGTGTATACAAAGATATGACTATACAGCTGCAGATTATCGAAATCTATAATGAGAATATTCGGGACCTGCTTAGCCAGCAAGGTTAGTTTCTGGCAATCCAGTTTGATATATTTAATATCTCCATATTGCTTTCTGCTTCTTTAAATCGTCCTTGGAAACACCTTTATCGCTGTGCAGTACTGAAGATTAGCTTGCAGAAGTGATATCACTACGAATAAGACAAGATCCCGATGGCAACCGTTCTGTTAGCGGAGCACAATCCATCCAAGTCAGCAGTCCCGATCAAGTATGCAATTTATCATTTCTTTTATCTATCCTAACTCGGGTTTCAGGTTATGAACATCTGTAAGACTGCATTAGCATCGCGTCAAACTAGAGCCACTGCTATGAATGCTCAGTCATCGAGGTTGCTTTGCATTTGCTGTCTCTAAGTTTCTTCGTATACTTCTATCAATCGCTTGCTTTGTTGTTCTTCTTGCATTTCACAGCGCTTTCTGAATCATTTTGTCTGTGTGCGATTTTCCAACAATCCTTTTTGTTGATGAACTTCTCATCAGGTCGCATTGCGTGTTCATCATTCGGCTAGAATCGCAAGGCCGTCTTTATTCGACGCTGACCTTGACTGACCTCTGCGGCAGTGTAGGTTTGATATGTTCTCGAGCATTCTCTAAACTGTATGCATTCTTAGCCAAGTTCTCCATTTTCCGGTGAACTTTATTGTTTACTATTTCCAGCTTTTCTATTTCTATCCATTGTATTGACTCTCTCTCTCTATAGGAGCGCGTAGCTCGCAGCGAAGTAACTGGGTATGTCTTTCCATCCTCTTTCCATCATTTTTGCTGAAACTCGTCCCAGGCAGCAATTGAAAGAGGCTGGTTTTATCAATAAGTCTTTATCTGCTTTGGGCAACGTAATCCGGATTTTTGGCTTCGTTATCAGCTTTGCTTAAAAGTCTTTTTTTAGGTGATTAACGCGCTATATAAGCAACACAACTCTTCGAAAGCTACTTCCAAGTAGGGCAGCCTTTACTTTTGACAGTTTTTTGGTTGGGCTTCGTCCTTTCTCGCTCTCTGATTTCTTTCCTTTCGTTATTCTTAGCATTGATCGTATTACCTTTGCCTGTAGGGCACCGGCAAATGCTCACGTTCCATACCGAGACTCAGTTCTGACGCATCTGCTGCAAGATTCGCTGGGTATGCTAAATTTCAATGAATCTCTATTGCCAACCTCATCGTGTGTTTTAGGTGGATCCGGTCGGACTGTCATGCTTTGGTGGGTTCTTTGCTTGTTTATCTTAATTTTCTTTTGATTTGCTTGTTTTTCTTACGTCTTACAGAAAGGCTACACAATGAAACATGTTTTTTTTTTATTTTCAATTGTAAATGTCAGCGTCATTGCAATCTCTAATATGCCGTTTAGCCATATTTCACCTGATCAGGCCGATCTCGCAGAGACACAGTGCACTTTAACATTCGCACAACGTGTTCGAAAGGTTCCAGCAACGTTGATCGCCATCATTCTTACATTAAATTATCACTTAGGTTGAGGTGATAGACGGCCGTGCTAGTGCTCTGGTCAAATCGCTTCGCCTACAAGTCAACGATCTGCTCGGTTCCAACGAAGTGAGATTTTTATCTGTTTTATATCGGTTTACTTAAGTGTACGATTCTAGGCGCTGTCGGCAGAACTCGACGCAATTCGTAAGAAATCCGTTTTGCCGGCGCCTTTGCAACCTGCCACAAAAGAACTGCGAATGACCGGAACCTCAATGTCACCGCCGCCTTCACGAGCTTCGTCCCCCGTGAGAACGCCTTCGACGCCTCCCAAAAAAACAGCTCCGGTCCCATGCACAACCGCTCAAAGGCGGAAAGTGCGACTGAATCGGTTGGTTACTTTAAAGCTTTTCCGTTTTCCGTTTTCAATTTGCGGAAAATTTTTGTTGCTTTTTACCAGTTCACTCGTCAAATATAATATCTGTTGTCAACTTAATAGCACATCAGATCGGCTATAAAGCTTCGACGTCTAAACGTGGAGTGTATTGTCGATTCATCGTCGCGATTATCCGATAAAACGTACGAGCCCCTCCATTCGTTTGTTTTCTCATAGCATTTTTCCAAAAATTTCGATAACATCTTATTTTCCCATTTTTTCGTTGCTCCTGCTGAAGTCTGTTCAGAGTTTCCCATGCTGCCCGCATTCGGCAGAGTAAGAAGGAGACTTTGAGATCTTCGTCAACCTGGAGATTCTAATTTACGCCGAGCTGGGTGCGCTTACCGTTCGCTTGGATCTTCTATTCAGTTGAGCACTCTGCCATTCATGTGCAGTAATTCCATGCGCGTTGGTTGCTCCCGGATTGTGTTTATTCACATCCGTATGGGTTCCTTTTCAAAGATTGATTTGATGTTCGCATGATTACACGAGCTATACCAAATACATCGGATTTTCAGACGATCTCGCACTCTCATTGGATTCCTGTATACAGAGCAGGAAGAATCTGACTACCACACAAGAACCAGCCAACGATTCTTCCCCCGCCGGTCAGTGTCTCGAACGCCGCTGGAAGCCGGCGACCAGAATCGAAGCGTCCAGAACGACATCGACACCCATCGGTTATTGACTGGTGTCCTTTCGGCTCATGTAGATGCAGCTTGATGAAAATTTGTATTTTGGACTGTCTTCGGAATAGATATAGGCAGGGCCGTCCTCTTCCAGTTGTTGAATTTTTAGAGGGCAAGTTCGGGAGATCGGTATCGCACACTCGCGAGATTCCAGACAGAAAGCAAGTTTGGTCGCGTCTTTCCAATTGCGCTGCGGGTATCAATCAGAAGTGGCATTCGATAGGATATTGAATGAATCTTTCTCACTGCATCTTATCACGAATCGTCAAGTATAAATCTATTTGAATATCAGTATAATTACTCAACCAACAAATTCATCCAAATGTAAGAAAACTCAAAATGCCTTCTTTGAGTTTATTCACAATATCTGGTAATCTTAACTTGGTAAGAATCGATTCAAGTTCTTTATTGTTGAAGCATGATAAGACCAGCTACTGACTCAGAGAACCATTTCATCATAAAACCATTCGTTTCGCATAAGCCTTACTTATTTGCCTCCGTCCTTCAAATTTCAAACGTTGACTGACAAGGCATCAGGCGGTTAGCGAGGTGATTCTCTGAATTTCCATCGCAATCACGGAGACGATTCTCAAAATCGGAAAAGCTTCTACCACCAGCTGTTTCATGATATCGAAATTTTTCCTGTAGCAGTCGGCGTTCACGCCGGGCTTGATAATAGCGATTGCTTCAGCAAGGACATCTGGGTACTGAATCCTTTGATCATCACTCAACTTCAGTAATTGTATGCATTCGCAATGAAAAGCACTCCTTCTTCTGTGTGACTCGGGATGAAGTGTCGCTCTACATCGTTTCTCTGTCTAGCTGTGCTAATCTCTCAGCAAGGTCTTACTGCATTCGTATATCTCCATTTGTAGGGGAGTGTAGCGAGCTGCTGTATGCATGAGAGGGAGTCAGAGAATAGGTGAATCTGCTGCCCAGAAGGTCTTTGAGAATGAACAGATTCTAGTCGGCTTGTTTGGCGATGATCTCTGTTTCATTGCAATTTCTCGCTATATTCCGTCTTTATTCTGTCACGTCATGTGCTGATTGCATTGATTCCATAGTTGCAGAGTCTCAGAATCTGCAACTACCTGAGAGTGGATTTTGGAGTCATTTTCTTTTGCGCTCGAACGTTCGATTGCTAATCTGACTCTACCGAAAGGCGTTCATCCAACTACACCAATTCTCTTCGCCCAGAAGGTGTTCTTGTGCTTCAGCTTTTATTACTGCTATAGTAGAGTCTGATACTATTTTTCCCTTTGAAAGGGTGAAGCCTGAGGCCGCAATCAGTCGATTTCATACAAAAGGACGTTGCACAGTCAGCTGCCAGCCTATACTGCGAGTGAATTCTCGTACAGCCGCATCGACGCGGCGTCTCATAGCATTATTTAACTGTGAGTTTACATAATCCAAATGTAACTCCGCAATTCATTAAGACGTTCATGTCAGCTATAGCTCAGAATGAAGACGATAATCGTAATTAGGAAGTGTTATTTATTTCGATCATACTGACAACAAAGGTCAGGTACATGAGCTTCTTGTCACAGATCACCTGTGAGATATCGCATGTTGACATC
>RBZT01000353.1:0-27739 GCA_003693705.1 Polymyxa betae
CGAGCGTCACGCAGTAACAGATGATGAGCGGATGACCAATTGAGTCCTCGAGTTGGATTATCCGAATATTTCAAGATTCTGTTCTTCTGTAACAACCTCGTTTATAAATCGGTCAGAAAGCGTGCATAGCTGGGGAATCTACTTCAAGGGATTTCACCACGGCAATCATCGGCAGGGCGCGTGCCGGGAGCGCGCTCTGAAATTTACGACAGCAGACATTTAGCGATGATGCAGTCGATCCCAGCGTCCTTCATCTGCCCGATCACGGGATCTCTGATGAAGGACCCGGTCATCGATACCAACGAGAAACACATACGAGCGATGGGCTATCGAGAACTGGATCGAAGAAAAGGGAACATCTCCGACGACACGCAAGGCGCTGACACGGTCCGATCTACGACCGAATCGGGGCCTCCAGGACGCCATACTGGCCCAGTGTCCACCATTCCATCCGCAGCTGTATGATCGCGACCTGCAGAGATTTCTGGTGCCGCAGGACGACTGGAAGTCCGACTTTGCCGTCCTTCGGTCACGTTTGTAATACACGGATTGACAAAGGCGAGCTTACAGAGTTCCATGACAGGGGGAGCAGTCAACCCTAGCGCAACCCTCCTGCATAGATGTAACGGCAAGGAAATGCGCGTCAAGATCGTCGATACGTTGAACTCCGAACTGAGTGACAGCTGTCCGCAGGAGGACTTCCTCCGCAGTCTCTACGATGTTCATGATGCGGCCTGCAAAGAGTCCGATGGAATCCAGGCGATCTTCTACTGCCTGAGCAACCCTGCTGTTGAAAGCAGCAAACTAAAATGCTTGGCGAAGGTCTACGGCAAAGAGGTCGCCAGCCAGTACACGATCTTCGTCATGAATGTGAACGATCGTCTGTACCTGACGATGAAAGATTGCGTGGATTGGGACAGCAGTATCATGAAGACCTATCAGGAATGCTTCCAGGAAAAGCTTCCGGAGGATCGCGTCTGCTTCGTTTCGCTCTCCAGCAATGACAAGATTCGGTGTCTGAGACAGTTTGGCGATGCGCTCGTGACAATATCCTCCCGGGATCCGATCTACCTAAATCCGTGCACGCCGCCCACGCATTTGGTCGACGCTGTTGTTCGGGCTCGTTCCAATTTGATGCAAGGAATGGACGTGTTCAAGGAGGAGTTCGAGTTCCCGCCGTCTCCGAAATCGATGGCGCAACTGCTACATGCAGTAACCGTATTCCGAAAGCATTGCAGCTAAAATTGGATCAGGACGAAAAGACGAAGGAAACGGTTGATTCACACAGGTTTCTGTGGACGATCGGGAAAGTCATTTACGAGCCTTTACAGAAGACCGAGAAAAAATTCGAACTTGTCGAGGAATTCCGTGAACGTGTCGAAGTATTCCGTGAGCAATGCGAACATATCCGATTGGAATCGTTGGCGTTCTCTGATAAGATTTCCATTCCTGCTAAATCGTCAGCAGTCTCGGTCTGCTACAATATTTCCCACACGATTTCAACCCTTTGAAAACATGGCATTCAGGGCCGCGGACTCTTCAATCGCGACGAATTCCAATCGGGCGGATTTATCGTTACAGGCAGCGGTTTCAATCGATTCGTCGAATACGGCTCCAGCAGCTGCAGATCCCGATTCTGCGCAACTTCCAGTCTCGGTGCAGCCCATTACGACACGTGCTACCGGACTACAGCCGGCGATTCCAACGGAGTTCCTATGACCGATATCGAACCGGGTCATGCAGGACCCCGTCACCGCACCGGACGGCCGCAACTACGATCGCGACGCGATCCTGCTCTCAATACACCGTGGCGAATTCTCGTTCCCGATCCCGGACTTGGTTCCGAATCCGGACTTGAAAGCACGGATTGGCGCGGCCCCTTTCCAGCCTCAAGTCTACAACAAAGATCTGAGTACCTATCTTGGGCCGGATTACGACTAGAAGGCCGAAGTGATTCCACGGCAACAGCGTCGATCTGCCATGATTATTTTACACGGACTTTGCAATTCCGGAAAGTCGACGTTAACCCAACACCTGACCGGAGGCCGCCGGAACCCTAGCGGGACGGTCACTCCCAGACTGCATAGAATTCATACGAATGGATTCGATCTGAAGGTGATCGATACGATCGGGATGGGCGGAGGCCACCGTGCCGCGGACATGGTCACGGGTCTCTTTGAAGCCCGAGATCTGGCCTACAGACAGCAGGAACCGCTGCAGGCCGTCTTCTTCATGATCGACAAAGACATTGATCAGGATCGCCTGGTGAAATACATGGCGCCATTAACATCGGTGTATGAGATGGACGTCCTCGTTCGTTCTACGTTCTTGTTAATCAATGGCGGCGAACGATAGCCATCGACCAGGCAACAGGTCCGGGATATCAGCTCCAAATGGGACACATTCATTGACGGATCCATTGTTGCTGGTTTTGTCCGTTACATCTCTCTCTCTAACGACGACTTGAATCGGTTGCCTGAGACAGTTCGGTGATGTGTTGACGGAGACGGGCGCGCGGGATGGTTTTGTCTTGAAGCCGCGTCCTCCGCCGTTACCGGAGAAATTAGCATTGAGATTCCGGGAAGCGTTCGACTTGTTTCTGCAGCGGTCCGACCTGTCCAGAGACTGTTTCGAGGTCCCGCAACCAAAGACGATTCCGGAATTGCTGCAAGTCTTGGTGGTTTATCCCAAAGAAATCCTGGAACCGAACGATCAGAGAAAGAATGTCACTGGTGCTTTGATGAAAAAGGCCGAAGGAAAAAAATCGTTCAAATCTGGGGAATTTCGAAATTCCCAATTTTAATGCTCTCAGAATTTACTCAAGCTCTTGATGCTGCAAAGAAATTCGAAGAGCGGTGTAACGAAATGCGGATGAACATCCTGAAATTGCTCACGTAACAAGTCCCAGGGCCGTGCAGATTCTATTCATAAAAACACTTTGGCACCGAGTATATCATTGCCTCGCTCCGATATCCTCCCACAAAACAGAGGAATCTTTGCCCAGCCTTGATGGCGTCGTCTTGCTGAAGAGGAGGCATTCGATTGCCAAGGAAGATTCGGTCTTTTTTGCAATTGACGTAGTCACGGAGATCCTCAAGATCGAGAACGGAATCAGGGGCAGTACGATTAGCGTGGCAGATTATCAACGCGACGACCTGCGGGCCCAACGAACCCAGTAGAGCGGACAGGACAGGGACCAGTACGTTCGGGTTGCCCAACTGATGGTTGGACACGACTAAAAGCCATCGCAAAACACCAAAGTGATCAGCTGATAGCAATATTGCCAGATATAGCTCTATGGACAGATGGCAGTCTCTGATGCAGCCTCTCAGACGAACGTGCAGCCGCCATTTATCCAAATATCGGGACAAGATACTCACAGACTCCGATGTCAGCTCAGGCCATCTTGTTCGTATCTGAGACTCCATTTCGCTTTGATTCTTGTTCTTGTGACATCAATTCCAGAAGCGATCCTAATCGACACCTTCAACCGATTAAATCGGTTTCTCCAATTTTTTATCAAAATCCAAAGCGGCTTTTTACTCTGCCCTAACAGCTAACAACTTAACGATTGATTTAAATTAGAAACAATTGCAACAGAAGAAACTTTGAAAAAAGTTGCTGAAAGAACTGTCTGATATTGATATTTGATGAAGGAATGGTTCTGGGTTTTGTGTTCAAATCGCAGTGTCTCAAATAAATCAAAAGGTCAGATAATCACAGCTGGTGTCACTGTAGCAAACTAGCAGAGTCGGCCTTGCTGTTGGATGTGACCGCCAAACCCTAACCCTATTAGGAAAGGGCAAACCATTCGCTGCCAATATCGACTTCAGTCTGCCCCTCTCACTCCATCAGTGCCACGTCAGTATCACAGCGAGCCGATCCTGCCGTGACGGAGTCCACAGCCCGCTCACGCGTCCAGCTGTCAATTTGAATTTTCCTTTAACCCATCTTCCAGATATTCGCTTGAAATTGAATCTATCAGATCTAACGTAGCGAAAGTTCTTGGTGATGACACATTGGTTAGGGTTTAGGTTTTGTAGTCACGTATCTGCCAACGAATCTGTATTGGAATCTTTTAATTTTGTCGCTTCGTTTTCCCACCGATTAAGCAATGTTTTTGATCGATTTTGTTCAACTGGTCGCCCCCATATAGGCGGATGAAATTGGACGCCTGAAAGGTCGACTCACGCCAGAATCCGTTCATTTGTTAGCGGACAAAGCTTATTCAGAGACCTTTCTAGAGTGCGGAAATAAGTGCAGCCCGGCTCACAAGCCGTATTGCAGAGTCCGCGCCATTCGGGGTTCGACACCGCCTCTACAATCGCCGATTTGCAGCGTTTACAGAACGCCCGCTCATACAGCGTCGTCAGCTGAAAGATGTAGAGTTTCCAGGGCTGCTGCGCCCTATCCAGCATACTATATAGAGAGATCAGATAGAGCGGGATAGATAGCCCAGATAGTGTGCTCATACAATGGTTCGGACTTGAACCAAGGCTGTTGTATAGCCCAGGAGGCCAAGCGGCAGCACAATTCCAGATCGAGGCGATTCTCGAACGCGATCCGCAGCAACAGCACGTCATAGGGTAACAGCAGCGCCAGGTTACGGCACGTTTCACGCATCCCGTCGCATTTATAGCGCTCGCAGATCACCAGCATGTCGTACAGGACCTCGGTGCTGAATCGCCGCCCACGGACTTCGTACACCCAATCGAGAAAGAGCCGAAACCGCCCGGCGTCGTCGTCGATCACGATCTTCGACGTGACTTCGGTCTCGAGGTCGGGCGGGCTGGCACGACGCCGACCCTCCCGGAACAGCTGGCGAAAGAACGCCGATCGCGTGGCCAGCACGACCTTGTGGACGCGGAATCGATCGGGGTCGTCGCGACCGACGTTCACCTCGATGAGGACGTCGCCGTCGTCGTACCAGTGCTGCGGGCCCAGGTCGGGATCCGAACCCACGGAATGCATATGGTTGGGGGGTGGGGCCAACACGACCCTGAACGAGATTGATGTCGAATGAATGGCTTCGGAGGGTGGAATTTCGTCTGGAGGCCACGCACACGCCCGATCCATGGATGGCGTGTTGTTTCATCCAGGTTGAAAAGTTTTGGGAAATTTCAGATTGTAGAAATGAGAAATGATGTGCACCAGCAGAACTTGCATTTCAGCCTTTTGTTTCCGTGGGCAACTTTTCTAGGGTTAGGGTTTGCTGGAAGTGCAGAGAGTCGATATCAAGGGGCAAAATAGGATATCCAAATCTCAAATACAGAGCAGAGCTGTCCTCACAAAATCTGAATATATGTTAATATCGTCGTTAAACACGGGCCGTACTAGATCATCGATGATCGCATAGACTCTGGAGGGACTTAGGGTTTCGCAGCCTTTGCAGGGTGCAAACCGAGTAGTAGCCTTAGAACTGGAACAGCGCGTCTCGGAAGCACTGAGCATGGCCGTCATCATCGCATCGCCTTTGCAGCATTCCGGAATCCCTGACAGCAACACCCGAGGTGTCAATACGATGGCAGGAAACTTCAAGCAGAGAGAGAATCTGCAAATGACAAAGACGGCGCTGCGCAGCCTGTCGGGTTGCGCTGACAGGCAGCAGCATCCTCCAGTCGAAAGAATTTGCCCAAAAACCGCGCATGTGTTTTTGCGCAAAAAACTCCCTTTCCTTGAAAAAGTTGAATTTCCTAGAAATGCGCAACGTCAGAGCCTGCGCAGTCTTTTGTGCTCACGCCCAGCGAATATCAACGGCAACTTGTTTCTCAAGCCCGAAATCTTCAAATTTGGAGCGCATCGGTCAGATTCCATAAATGCCGGACGTGTTATCATAAAAATTTTTGAGTATCGGTCGAAAGTGCGCCAATTTTCTCTGACGTGACTCCCCACTGTTCGGATATTCAAACTGTTTTGCAATTGTCGCAACTGCGGCAAGTATCAAGTGGCGCAGTTTTATATCATATTTAGTGCTGGAGCCACCCGACAATCTCGCCCTCGCTTAGATTTCTTAGATTTTGTCAAGAGAGGGAAGGTCAGTGTGCTCCTACCTGTAATGGGGCCTCGCTGGGTTTCCAGCCGACAATCAAGGATCAGCTCGAGAAGCAGAAGCAAGCGAAGACGGTTGCTGGGAATAGTCGCCATGGCAACGGAGGCTCGCGAACCCGAAGTTGGCCATTCTAGTCTATAAAAAGTGACTGCTATAGCGTATCCAGCTATTAAAAGGTCTGATTATGTCATTTTTTCATTATTTTTTTAAGATGGTAAAGAATATCGGGAATGGTGATTCCGCTCTTGATCATTGACATTATGTCATCTATCCAGTGAATGCTGCGCGTTTGTTCTGTTATTCGAGAGATCGTCTTTAACCCATTGCTGCAACGTTCTTCGGGGGATATTTATCCCTAGCTCTTCCGCGACTGCCAAATGCTTTCGTAATCTCGATGGCTTGAGGAAGGTTTGCACAAAATCCAAAACGTCCTTGTCAGGCATTGCAGCCGTGAAACCTCAGGGTAACTCTTCATGCGAAACTACGAAAATTCGACTCAAAATCACTCTCTATAGTGTATAGGGTTGCGCCACTCTGTAAGTTGTCACAAACAGCGTCACAACATTCATAGTTCCTGTCACCCTATTGTGACTCCTCTACTAGCGCATGTCGTATTCCGAAAATGCCTGAATTAGGGTTTCATTATATGCGACCCACCCAATCAATCGTTTTGCTGGAACCCAAAGTGAAACCCTAAGCCAGTGGTCGAAGGCCCCGTCACACTTGGCTCGGGCGCAGCCCTTGGGTGGACGGAAACGAATCTCCAGCTCGTCCCCCCCTTCTCATACTTCTTCGCCAGCTGATGAGATCGGGCGCTCTCCCTTCTCCATGATCGCCTCGACGCACGAGCTCCTGATCACCGCCCTGTTAACGATCCTCTCCATCACGATCCTCATCTTCAGCGGTCTCCAATACCACAGCTACAATCCGAAAGCCACGAAATGGAACCTGCTGAACCTGTTCTCCGCCTTCATCATGCTGTTAACGGCCGGCTCTCTCATCCCGCAATACTTCCTCTTGGGGCGTACTGCCCACGAATGCTGCCTGCTCCATCACTTCGCCGGCACCATCACCATCGTCACCGTCGTCCTCACCAAAGTCTTCTTCCTGGCTCGCTCCAGCCAGGTCCTATCGTCGGGTCGCGCCCTCAATCGCCTCGACCTGATTCTCTACTCGCTCTTGCTCTTTCACATCTGCTATTGCATCGTTTTCTTCAACCTGAACGTGAAAACGGCGGTCGTACCGCCCCAGAACCTATGTCTGGTCGAGCTCGATACGGATATGTTCGCGGCCTTGGGCGTCCTTGTCCCGAAGGTGTTGGAATGCGTGATAAACGTGAGGTTTATTTCGCATATTTTCGTGACGACGCAGACGGCGTCGAAGGCGACGGGCGGGAATCATTCGCGAGCGCCGCGACGCCTGATCATCGTGACGTGCGCGATCAGCGCGATCAGCATGATCGTGTCGTTGACGTTGCTGCTGTGGATTACGGAGACGTTGCGGATTCCGGATCGATCGTTGATGACGCCTTTGATCGCCTTCTGGCAGGTGTTCGAAGTTTGTGCGACGGCTTGGCCCACGATCATCATTCGAGTGTTGAAGATGGTCAGCGCGGAAGCCGATCCGAATCCAGCCACACGACGACGAACCCTAACCCGGGTTCACGATGTCCTTGTCAATGCTTTTGTGGTTTCTCATTCCACAGCTATATCTTGACATCAGGCCAGATTCGGATGCAAAACGATACGAGAAATGGTGAATAAATTGTATAAAACGCAGTGGTCGGGAAAGAATAATTTCTGGTCAGGAATTATTTTTATTCCCTCCTGAGAATGATGTATTTTTGAGTTTACCAATGGTGATTTAATCCGGGAAGGTTGTTCAATAAAAGGAGCTAGTCATGGATATGGATGGAATAATTTTCAGATCTATTCGTAATCGGACACTGTTAGATCGGAGTGGAAATATATAGGTAGAGACAGGTTGAGCGGAAGGAGATAGATGTGTGATTCCACGGCAAAATTTCGTCCTTCAAAGTGTCAAAGACACAGAAAGGTGAATCGAATGAGACGTTCCAAGTGTATTCGACAATTAGAATGAATAAACAAAAGGAGAAAGAGTCACAGGAGCGCAATCAAATTTGTAGCTGCTGGTTGTACTGGGCGTCGTATCCCCGACACGTCATTCATGACGCCGATCTTGGCTTTCGACCTGGAATTCGAAGCGTTTTGCGCCCATTATTCGGTTCCTGAAACAGCGTAGGTCGAGCGACGGGTGAAGGCAGTACGACCGACGCATGGAGGAGCTATCACTGGCGGCGGACAGATCGATGTGGAGAAGACTCCGGGTGGCGGCTGGGAGGGATAGATACCAGCGATATTGAACTACAGAAGATTGGAGATTGTTGAAAACCCTAAACCCTATCATGTTTGACGCTCTGTTATTCAACAGAAGCTTGAATGCAATCGCACAATAAAATCTTTGCTTCGATACAACTCTCGTTCTTCCGGACTTGACTGATTGATAGAAATGAAATCGATTTTGCTTGATGTAAATCACAATCAGACCTTTTCAGTTATTCGAACCCGAAATTCAGTTACGTTGGATTCGTATTTCGGTCAAGTTCTTCGATATTGTTCTGTAGCACGCTTATAAGAAGGACTTTAGAACCAAATCGGATCCATAGGGTTTCATAGACATTGCTGTATCAACGAACCCTGTATATGGAAACACCGTGCTGATCCATGAAGCTGCCGAGAGCATCTCCTTAGAAAGACCCAACCAGGGCTCTATCGTGAAACGATTGTGGTGAGCGATTCATTTCTTTCGCACGGTTTGAGAGTCTTCCGTAGGCATGTAACGGAAAACTAGGTAACGCTACGTCAGATTTTCAATGGAGCAGTAGACGCCTGAAAAAGTTTGCAATGTTACCGAATCCTTCGATTGCTGTTACAGAATTCGTGTTACATCGAGTCATCAAGACGACAGCGGGGACTTAAGGTTAGGGTTAGGGTTTAATCTGTTACAGTCGCCTGTCCAACTCGCTTCGAAAAGCGTATTCGGAAAAGCTCTTAACAATACTCCTCCTCGCAACAGCATTCAGTGTCGTACTAGCCCAGCATCACACTTGTAGGGTTTAAGTGATCTCTTCTAACAAATTTTGTATTGCCGAGTTGAACCCGCTTGCAGCGTCCACGCTCGGGTTTTCGATGCCAGGAATTTTGTGATTCTGTAATCAGTATTGGATTTATATGGAGTTATGTTACGTCGACAAGCATGACAGGGAATTTTTATGTTACCTCGACCAGCAAGACAGGGAATTGATGACGGAGTTCGACGTCTCCATATCGTTACCAGCATCATGTACGAGGCTTTGTTTCTTTTGTGCGTCGTACAGCATACAGATTTGATTTACGAAAACAATGATCTCGTTCTCGCAGGTCTTCTACGCTTGTTCGGCAGCTTGGCCAGGCATTGAACACTGTAAGTGATGAGCATCGTAGAAATTAACCATTCCGCCGCTGTGACAGCGCAGCTGTTCGTGAGTCAAATCATGACTCGGGGATGCTTCCTCTGACGATAATACGGTTGAAATGTGAAAAGAGATACTTTAGAAAAATCAATATTTGGTCTAAAAGTGATCTAAAACCCTCGCCAGCCCAGTAGCCCTTGTCAGATCGGTATAGAGAACTTGATTGGATGAACTGTATGTCTAAAATGTTACGGTTTGTTGAATAAACAGCCAAATTCTATCTGAATTAGAGTTTGAAGAATCAATCGCCGGCCTTCTACTCAATTTCAAGCTGAAATATATTCAGGTCCTCGTTTCGCAGTCCAGTATTGGCTGCAACGGAAATATTCTATCCCATTTGACCCCGGCAGAATTATAGTTTTTTATCCATGGCAGATGATGCAGCGCTTATTGTCACTGTTGCTGGTCATGATCAAGCTTTAAGAAATAGTCCGACACAGCTGAGCTCACGCTATCCGGAACAGAGTCGCTCACCATACAAATATTCGGGGCTTTCTTACACACGCTCCGGACCCAGAAACCGAGACAGTGATAACACCATATAAAAACAGTTCGTTCAGTAAACAGGCGATCCGCTGAAAGCAAAACCAATAGCAAAATAATGGATTGGTTTGATAGAATATCATGAGAGAGGACATCAGGTCCAAGATCTGTACCGATCGACGGCACAGCTGTCAGAATCGCCTTACAATGCTCCAGCCGTAGGAGGCCGCAATCAATTCGAAACGTTTGACTGTTCCATGGACCAGTACGGACGATGAATCCAGCTACACATTTCTATCAATATGAAGAAGCAGATTTTAGATCGATTTCTCTCAAGATTCTTCCTTTGGCCTCACAATTTTTCGAAAAAAAAAAATATTTTTTTTTGGACGAAGGACGTACTCGAAGATATTCAAACGTAAGAGGCGGTGATCCATTGATATCAGTAAGCTATAGACGGCCTGTACCCAGCGATGTCCGAAGCCGGGAACGAGATCGTCATCATCCACGCACTCATCGTGGTCGTACTCGCCACGCTGATCGCCTTCCTCTCGATTCAATATCAGCAGTATAATCCGAAGGCCACGGCCTGGAACGCCTTGAACGCCTTCGCGGTTTTCACGATCGTGTTGACATTGGGCGCGCTGATTCCGCAATATTTCATTATCGGCCGCTCTCCTACAGAATGCAGCCTTCTCCATCACTTCGCCGGATCGTTCGCCGTCCTCACCGAAGCCCTCTCCCAGACCTTCTTCCTCTGCCGATCGAATCAGGTCGGATCGCACAATCGCCTCGGAAAAGCGTTCGGAAACGCGATTCTCATCACGATCGTTATCAGCACCGTTCTCAGCCTGATCTTCCTCAATCTCACCATGAAAACTTCCGTGATTCCGACCTCTCAAATCTGCGTCGTCGAGCTCGACATCGTCGTCCTGGGCCTGTTCGGGATCCTGATTCCGAAGACCTGCAAAATCCTAATCAACATTCGGTTCGCGTGGAACATCGTGGCGACGACGAAATCGACGGAGAGCGGCCACGATTCGCATTGGAAGGGTCCGAGACGTCTGCTGATCGTCACGTTCGTGATGTGTTTCGCGACGTTGATCGTGTCGTTGACGGAAGTGGTGCTACTGAGCGGAGCGATGATCAAGTTGGATCCGTGGATGATGACAACGTTGATCGCGTTCACGCAGGTCTTTGAGACGTGTTCGATGGCGTGGCCCGCCATTATTATTCGAGTGTTAAAGTGCGTGAGAAGCAGACCGCGGACTTTAACAACACCGTCACCGGCAACATTCTGAATCGTCACGTTCCAGACGTAACATCATTTGAAACATAATTTCTAATTATAATCGAAAAACCATAAAGAGATGTAACACAAAGTCGTTTTGAAATGCAGAGGGGTTAGGGTTTTAGGTTTGTGATAGATCCAATCAAGAAGGAATCGAAAGTAATCAGGATCCTCATCTCCAATGTTAACATTACAGACACCATCTTCTGCTATGTTTTCGGCCCATTTCGAGTCCTCTTTGAACATGTTCTTGAAAAATTGCGAGCATAATGATAGCATAAATTTATGGAATCGAAATCGCTGCCCGGGTTTATCTTTATCCTTACTGGGAACTTCGACAATAACATCCCCATCTTCATACCAATAATCTTCAGATGGAATCATGTCAAGCTTCATTCTTTTCCTTGGATTCTCGGCTGTCTCTTCGTTCGAGGTTCGATCAGGAGATTCGTCTTGGTCTTCGCTTGAAACTGTCATTGGAGTGCTTCAGGCCACCAGCGGAGATGATGAGCGGTCGATGCTTCAGGAA
Organism: Polymyxa betae; assembly: GCA_003693705.1. Taxonomy (NCBI): domain Eukaryota; phylum Endomyxa; class Phytomyxea; order Plasmodiophorida; family Plasmodiophoridae; genus Polymyxa; species Polymyxa betae. The sequence goes on from RBZT01000353.1 coordinate 11,885, forward strand.
GCTGGCGGGAGTCGCTGTTCGTATCAAGGAAGTGAGATCGCTGATTCGACCGAGCAAGAAACGCAGTCTTGACTGAGATGAGTGAGCAGAAAAAGTTGCGCACGTGCGCAAAATATGATTTTTTCGCTATTTGATGTAGTTTTTTAAAATGTTGGTCAGGTTCAACCTTTGCCTCGTTTTCTTGGATTCGATTACAGTTCACCAAGATCGCCCGAGCCAACGAATCTGTGTATGATCGAACACAAAATATTTGTGTTGAAGAAGATGCTGAGTCCGAATTAGCCTGCCCATCATCGTTTATTAAGGCCATAGGATATAGTATCACATTTTGGAATCGAAAAATCCGATTCCGGTTTCTTCGGGATTTGACATGTGTGGGAGCTAAGCAATCATCAAAGCTTCTTTCCGAAGATGGCTGAAAAAACGACGTTGCATGGCAACGGATGGATGTCGCTAGCCTGCTGTGGCGGCCCGTCAACGAGGCGATGGAGAAGGTGAACGGATGGGGGAAGCTGAGGGTAAAGAGCGTCGGACATCACCAATAAAAACGACAGCCTTAGAACGCAGAATAGGACGAAGCAGCGATGGGTATAATGGAATATGACAGACAATGCGCGATGGCAATCACTTTCAAACCATCAACTTTCGTTTCGGGAATCAACCTGTCCATGATGAAATGCGAGCCGTAGACTTTTGACAGGTTGAATCAGACGGACGGAGCTTTTTGAAAAAAACTCAAACAGTGCGTAAGTGCGCAAAGTTTTGTCAGCACGCACATATCAGGCAGGGCTGCACGGTCGAATCAGCTGTCTCTCCTTCGATACGAAGAGGGACGTCCCTCCGCTGTTTCGTGACCCTTAATGACAAATTCTCGCGAAGACCAACACGATTCTCCGGATCGAAACTCCATTGAAAAAACAGCCGAGAATCCAAGGAAGAGAATGAAGCTTGACATTATTCAATCTGAAGAATACTGGTATGAAGACGGGGATGTTATTGTTGAAGTTCCCAGTAAGAAGGACGATAAACCCGGACAGCGATTTCGAGTCCATAAATTCATGCTGTCATTATCCTCCAAATTCTTCAAAAACATGCTCAAAGAGGACTCGAAATGGGCCGAAAACATAGCAGAAGATGGTGTCTGTAAAGTGAATATTGGAGACGAAGATCCGGATCGTTTCCGATTCCTTCTTGATTGGATCTATCACAAACCAATGGAATTCGATACCTGGAATCTGGGCAGGATATTGGCATTGAGCGACCGATACATTTGTGATGGATTTCGACAGACCTGCAAGAATGCTGTTCAAGATCGAAGTTACAATTTCAATCTGCTCTCTATCGTATTCGAACATCGTCTTGATGTCGATCTTTGCAGGAAAATGGCATTATGGGCTGTTCAACAGAGAGATTTCGCTCTTCATTCCGTGTGAGAGACCAGCTCCGTATTGTTTGCTGTTTTAAAATCCTACTTTTACAGAATTGTTCATGGATATCAACCCTGGAAGATGTATCTGCTTAGGATTCATCAACTGCTGCAAGCGGTTCGTGCTACGAATTGCAAGCCCTGTCTCCGATTAACGAAAGAAGCTCTCGATAACCCAGATTGGGATGATGAATACGATCGCGAGAAGTTCTTCGGACACGATTGTGACTATTGGGATCGTAAGTTAAACCTAAGCCAAACCTTTGAAAATGACTTCCTCGACCTCCTCGACACGCTTGTCCCATTTCGGTTTGAGCTGTTCGATGAGTGACAGAAAGGATTTGATTGTTTTGCCGATTATACATCAATACATGTTGAGATGGTTTGATGCCTTCGTCTGAGACATTCAAACAGTCTCTGGCTTGACTTTTTACGTCAAGGCGATCATCCAGTATTCACGAGCTTTCCAGAATTTTATCCTCTCAGATACGATTGACTTGGTTGGGCTCGTGTATTGGAAGACAAATCCGGCAAATGAAATGGACAGGATGGGGATCAATCAGGTTTCTTCCAGTATATCCATTTCAAGTTGAGGGAAAGAATCAGCTCAATCAACTGCTGAATGAAACAAATCATTGAATTGTGCGGAGTTCTAATTGCTCTCTAAGTTAAAGAGCATCTAGAACTCCGCACAATAAGCGTGCATCCTTTTCAAAATCAGTTACATTTCAGCATTTTCGGGCAGTAACCGCATGCGGTTATCCATCAAGATGAGGTTAGAAAGGCTGAACGAACAGGCGCTCTCATATTTGGCGTGTTGGGCGTATAAAATACAATGTTTAAATATCAGGAATAATTTATTCGTTTTTGTTATCCAAGGGAAAATATATAAAAAGTAATAATTACGCCGCTCTCGTCCATCCTGCCCATATTGTCAGGTAGTCCAGAACTTAACACAAAATGGCTACTAATATTGCTTGCATTGTCATACTGGAATGAGCATGATTACAATGAGCGTGAGAACATAAAAGTCCTGCCACAATTTGGAATCGAAAAACCCGTTGCCAGTTTCTTCGGGATTTGAAACAGAGACTTTACATGTATAAGAGCTAAGCATTCAGCAAAGCTTCTTTCCGAAGATGGCTGTAAATGCGACGGTGCGAGGCTACGGATGGATGTAGTTAGCCTGCAGTGGCGGTCTGTCAACGAGGCGATGGAGACAGTGAGCAGCGGATGGGCGAAGCGGCGGGTTAAGAGCGTTGGACATGGGGATGGCGTTTCGGGTATCAACCTGTCCATGATGAAATGAGCTGCTCCGTACTGTCTTCGACTTCCGACTTAAAGAGACATCGTGCCTCAAACTTGGGTCATGGCCTTTGAAACAGCCTGGGCTGAACGTGCAACTTTTGTAAGCGATCTAATATGCTCGCGCTTTTGATCGCTGCTTTCTGATTTCTAATAGGAAGTTAAAACAGGATCGGCGATGGATGCTCTTTATCTATCGGTTATTTGCTATCCTCCAGACCACCCAATGCAAAGATTTCTTGGCCAAGCAGGTGTCAATCCCCAACTGGGATGGGATTTTGAGACGTGAGTATTGTCGCGGTTGCGGCTACATGACCTTGCGATTTCCCAGTTCCCAAGATGAACTCAGACTTTTATTCCCTTTCAACCTTGACCTCATAACTGACTGATTCTGTCACTAAAACACTGAAATTTCAAACTATATTCTAAAAAAGAAATATGCATCATAAGTAACAATGGATCTTCCACTTAATGCAAAAATGAGAAGCGACGAGCCTCTGTTGAAAAAGACAGAGTCCCTCTTTGTGTGGACGAGAGCAGCTGTTCATGAAATTAACATCACAATCATAATGAAATCGCTGGCCATTCGAGCGATGACAGAAAGTACAGACATAACCTCTGCTTGTTGGTTGGAGGCTGATCTGCTTGATCCGTCTCTCTCGTCGGTCATGTCTCCCAAACGATGGACACAGACAATTAGAGCACAATATAAGAGTAGACTATATATATTAGGTCGCAAAACATCACGACAGGTAAACATGAACTCTCCTAGCCTTCAACAACTGACTCGCTATCGCGATACTGGTGGCACAGGAAGACGAGTCGGACCCCAAACCATTCGCACATTCAACACTGCTCTCACAATGAAAAACTTTTGCATCTAGGATTGTGCTGCCTCTCATTTTGTTATGAACTCATCAAACAGAAATAGATAGCAAACTGAGTGAGTGGCCTTCGCACAATTAGCGAACTTCCAAAAGTCACTCCGGGAGACATGAAGTAGTATCCAGATACTATCCAAAGTCGGAATCGTCTGAAATCGCAGAGCTTTGGATGAGATATGTCATCCGTTTCATTCGCATAGTTGCTGTCTCTCTCTCACACACAATGAGCACTGCTGTATGATCGCAAAGTCTGATAAGGACAATCTTGAGCGACATTTGCATGAAGATGGTGATGTTTCAATGGAAGTTTTATAGAGCTGATGATAGCAGCAAATCGCAATGCTTTCGTGTCCATAAATCATTGTGTGATGATCACTCTAATGGAAGTCTGCAGACGGCGGTCAAGCGGAATTGAACCACACTTTTATTTCCAAAAGAATAATAAACAAGGATACATAAACAGGACAGGTCAGGACAGGACAGGACAGGGGCTGCGCGAACGACGCTTAATAGAAGCGGCACTTGCGTACAGGACGTGCTGGACCGCTGCTGGTCAAGGCAGCTGTCTTGGAAGGAGCGGCCTCCCGGGCGGGTTGCGCCGGAGTAGCATCTTCATCCGACTTCGTCAGGTAGGGTTTTAGGGTTTTGATGTGTCACGACATTGCCCTCCCCCAAAGAGGACTGTGGCTGGGAAGAGATACGACGCCAGTAACCACGAATGACTTGTTCATCATTGAAGTTGACGCTGGGTTCCCAACTGTCTTCGGCTGCAGGTTGGCCTTTCCATCGAACCAGATTTTCGCGCTTGGTTTCCGGGCCACGATGACGAACGATGTGGTCGATAACAAAGGAGAGCGGGTCTTGCGACGGATCTTTTGAAACGAGCTTCATCTGAACCGGTACGACAGCGCGCTGGTAGAGCTGCAGATCATGATCCAGAAGCTGGTAACTGCCGCCACGAGTATGGCGAAGGACTTTATATCTACCTTCATAGACCGGCTGGGTCTTGCTTGAACGGGTGGGGTCCACAACCATGACATACGAACCAGCAGGAAAAGGATCTTTTAAAATACGTTTCGAGCGAGCGAACATATTGATGGCACGTGACGCGTGGCCGAGAAGACGATCTTCAACGGCCGGGAACAGGATGTCGGTCATAATTGCATTCTTTCACGAACACGAAGGTAAGCTTGCTGAAGTTCAGCTTCTGGGTACACAGGTTCATTGGAATAATCCTCCAGCAGGTTCAGAAGACGACCGAACAAAACGCTAAAGGGTGCCGATCCGTCAGTAGCAGCGATCTTTGCATTCAAGAACATCTGTACCACAGGGACAAAGCGGTCCCATAGACGATCTTCGCCGTCGAGTAACTTATGAATGGCGCGGCATGAAGTCTGCACAAATCTTTCGGCGAGACCATTGGCTCTGGGGTGATACTTTGTGACTAACCGGTGATCGATGCCTGAGTGCTGCGTCAAATAATTCATCAGCTGGTTGACGAATTCTGTGCCATTATCTGACTGGATGATACGAGAAAAACCAAAATCACAAAAGATAAGGAAAATAGCCTCTGCTACGGACGATGCTGACTTATCTTGCAACGCCCGAAGTAAAACGAAGCGTATGTGAACGCAGACGACCACCAACAAGACGCTCTTGCCGGCTGTTGAGACAGGGAAGGAAAGAGCGGTGTCTATCGTCACATGGTCCATTGGACGAGCGGCTGTTATCGAAGTCAGAGGGTGGAACCCCTGGCGTACAATCGAAAATCTTTGGCAGGGAATACTACGCTTGACAGCTTCTTCCACGTCACGTCTCATCGACGGCCATCTCTGACCTTGTTGGATAAGGTGTGCCATGGTGGCGGCGACACCGAAGTGTCCTCGCAGATGGGCAGCTTCAATGGCCTCAGATCGACGATCTTCTGGTAAAGGATCTAGCACACGCGGTTGTAATTCACCATGATGAACCGAAGCGGATGATGTCCAAGCGGATCGCTGAGGAAAAAGCCTTGAAAGCGTATCCGGTAGAATGTTCAGAATTCCCGGGCGATGAATAATTACGAAATTATAAGAGAGGATCGACTCCATCCAATTCGCCAATAAGGGTGAAACGTCCTTTTGCGTGAACAAAAACGACAGAGCTCGATGATCTGAAAACAGTTTGAAATGACGTCCCCATAGATAAAAATGAAAAAGTTTCAGAGCAAAAACTACCGCCAGTAATTCCTTCTTCGATGCCGAATAGTTGCGCTCGGATGCATGCAACGCTCGAGCTGCGAACATAATGTACAAACGATTCTCGGTACAGTCGTCCTTTGCTTCATCGCGAAGCTGATAAAGAGCTGCGCCAATTCCGACATCGGATGCGTCAGTGCAACAGAGAAGGTGCGGTCGAAGTTCGGGAAATGCAGAAACATTCCCTATTGTAAGACGGCCTTGAGGGCTTCGAAAGCTCGGAGTCGATCTTGGGTCCACGACGATTCGTCTAGGTGCGATACTTTGCGTAAGGACTCCAGCGGTGCCGCGAGCGTCGAATAGCAGGGGATGAAATCCCTGAAATAATTAATCAGTCCCAGATACTTCTCTAGTTCATTGCCAGATTGTGGCAGAGCTAACTTGCGACGGTCAATGGTGATGCCGGCCGCGGAGAATGTATGCCCCAGAAGGTGTAATGAGGTCTTGCAGAAGTGAGACTTCTTGATGTTGACGCGCAGGTTCACCGCCGTTAGACGATCGACGGTATCAATGAGGTCTTCCAGGTGCTCGTCATGCGAATGCGAGCCCACGGGGATATCGTCGAAAAAGGCGACAGCGCCTAGCGAACCGTCCAGCACACGCCGCATCGTCCGCTGTAGAACCGAAGACGTCGGAATGAAGCCGAAAGGCGTGCCGGCAAACATGAGATGACGGCCTGACCAAGTGAAAGCCAACTTCGGTCGATCAGATTCGCTTACGGGCAGCTGAAGAAAGGATTGCTCGAGATCGATAGCGCTGAATACTGACTTTCCGGCCAGGAACTGGAAAATCTCTGAGACCAGAGGAAGCGGGTAGCAGTCAGGCTTGAGAAGCCAATTGAGAGCACGGGGATCTATACAGACCCGTCCGGGTTTCTTCTCGCCTGTTTCCGGGTCTTTTTTGAGAGCCACCAATAGAGGAAGGTTCCATCTGCAGCTTCGCGGGGCATCAACGACCTTGCCGTTATCACTCCTGTCATGCCAGGCCATGACAGTAGTACAGGCATGGACACCTCCCACTGTACAGACGCAGCCTTCCGCCGCGCCACCACGACCCCACTGTACGCCACCACCACCTGACTGTACAGGCATGGACACCTCCCACTGTACAGGCGCAGCCTCCGCCGCGCCACCACGACCCCACTGTACGCCACCACCACCTGACTGTACAGGCGCAGTCACCGCCGCGCCACCAACTCGGTCATTCTGACCAACACCCTCCTATCGGACGGTCATCGTCTTCGTCTCCGCCGCCTCCGTTGTATCCGTCTCACCCGTCTTCTCCGCCGTCTCTGTCGTCTCCGCCTCCTCTGACGTCTCCGTTCTCTCCGTCGCCCCCACCACCGCTGCCATCTCCGTCTCTCTCCGTCGTCCCTATCGTCTACCGCTCTACAATAAACAGAATTACTTGACCGTTCGTAACAACGCCACCCTTGGACTTGCTGATCTACAACGGGTTGGATGGCCTGGGCGATGGGATACTGGCGACGGTACACTGGTTCATGGTCACCTGTATTGAGCTCGAAGACAGCTTCAGGTAGCGTGCAAAGGCTATTCTTGGGGATGGCTTGATTGCGGTCGAGAGCGGCCTGCAAGCTTGGATCGCTGATCAGAGGATTCGGAGTGCCACTATCAACATCGAATCGCGGAAGGTGAGAGTCTTCCTCGGCATCGGGCGGCAGCTGCAATGCAGCTGGCAGACAGAGACCAGTTATAGCGATCCCGAGCACGCGCTGCAAATCCCGGCCAATGATGACGGAGATCCGAGACGGCGGTTCCCCGATGTCGAACATATAGCTGAACGACTTGTCTCCATATCGGGCCGGTACAACTGCCTTGCCCGGCCGCCGCACGAACCGGCCTTTAGCGCCCAACGAGATCATTTCGCCCGGGGCTGCATCTTGGTAAGAGCTTCGCACAGAATCCGAGAATTGCTGAAAGAGAGCTTTGTCAATAGTCGAATGGGAAGCACCAGTATCCACATATCCATCAACTTCGATACCGTCGAGGAGTATAGGCGTAAAGATGGCGGTTGAGTAGTCGACGCGAGCCGTACTGGTCACGGGCAGCGACGAGCTCCGTCCACCAGTCGAGGCAGATTCGTTGCTGTGAGTGCAGGCCGACGATGAGAAGAGCTGATCATAGCCTTCGACAGTCTTGACCTCCGCGGGCCAATCAGAGCTCGGATCCATCTGATCGACGTGATGGTTGGCTGCAGCCGCGGTCGTCCGATTTTGGGCCGCTGCTGGTAGTGGATTTGGGCAGAGCGACGCTATGTGGCCCATTGCATGGCAGCGATGGCACTTAACATTGGCTAACATAGATCTGGAAGCATTCGTACCTTTTGACTGAGTCATGGAGGTTGCAGAAGTCGTGGATGAGGATGGTTGAGCTTTTGAAGACGTGTTATCAGCCGTCTTGGGAGCCAAGGCTCGGCATTCGGCGGTAGAATGGCCACCCTGACCATAAAGTTCGCACTGCTTCTGTTCGCGGCGCTTGATTTGAGACGCTTTGGAGGATAAGGAAGTTTGGTTAGTCGCAGACGACCCCGCCTGCGGTTGGCGTGAACGAGCAGATCGTTCAGCGGAACAGTACAACATGAGCTGTGATATGATCTTTCGGACAGTGTCAACACGATCCGGAGAACTGGCCTTAATACAGTTCAACCAGTGTACAGCCATCTTGGGAAGATGCGACGTAAACAGGGCTGTAAACTCGCCGACCTTGTCTGGCTTACGACGAGCCCGCCTCATAGCCGTTAGATATCGGTCACCGAAGGCCAGAAGATCTTCGCCCTGATTACGATGGCATTGAACAAGAGCTTGTTCATAAAGGTGCGGCACGTCGTCATCGACGAAGTGTTGGATGAAACTGGTGCGGATCTCCTCCCACGGAAGACCCCTCCCAACCAGGTTTTCGCTGACCCAATCTCCCTCGGCCGTATCGCAGCAGGCCGCGAGAGCTTCCGGATACATTGAAACCGGATAGTTGTCAGCTCGAAGTCGTCGAACGAACTCTGAAAATAAATCGTCGACAGCGCCAGGCTCCTGAGCACTGGGGCGCTTGAATCGTGGCAGACCCGACGGGAGCCTTGCCGAGTACGACGGCGTCGACGGCGCCGCCGTCGTCATAACGGTGACAGGCTGAGGAACGACAGGAGAAGTCGATATCGCTTGCGGTTCCGGCAAGTGGGAAAGTACGGCTTCCTGCGATGGACGTGGCCGTTTCAGAAACGCCAACGACCGTTCAGTTGCTGTAATTCGCTCTTGAGCGGCAGCGACTCGTTCAGCCAGCGCCCGAACCTGGGTGTCGAATGCAGTCTTGGCTGTTCTTGACATCGATTCCGTGTCCGTCTGGAGCAGCTCGTCTTGTTCAGCCTCCAAACTCAGCAGAGCGTCTTCTTCGCGCTCGAGACGACTCTCGATCTGGGCGATGAGTTGAGATCTGCGATGCGATCGTTCCACAGGGGCGGGTATGTCGATGCCTGCCTGATCCTGGGACCCAGATTGACGGCGTTCGTTTTCAGGCGGGGCCTGTGTGCCGTCTTCTCCCGAATTGCTCATAGCAAGCGTGGATCGGGACTCGCTTGAAAAAATGTGATGATAACTCTAATGGAAATCTGCAGACGGCGGTCAATCGGAATTGAACCACACTTTTATTTCCAAAAGAATAATAAACAAGGACACATAAACAGGACAGGTCAGGACAGGACAGGACAGGGGCTGCGCGAACGACGCTTAATAGAAGCGGCACTTGCGTACAGGACGTGCTGGACCGCTGCTGGTCAAAGCAGCTGTCTTGGAAGGAGCGGCCTCCGGGCGGGTTGCGCCGGAGTAGCATCTTCATCTGTTTTGAGAGGCTGCGCCTCTCCGACTTCGTCAGGTAGGGTTTTAGGGATTAGGGTTTTGATGTCGTGTGTCACGACACATTGGTAACTGTACATTCACTGTTTTTCAAGAATATGTTCAAGAATGGCTCAGAGTGGGCCGAAACCCATCCTGGGCATAGTAGCCTCCAGAAGGTCATCATCAAAGACGAAAATCTCGATTTCGTCTGATTCTCGACTAGATTTATGAAGATCGTGGTCGAGATTTCAGTGTCAATGCTTTAATGCAGATATTGATAACTTGCGATCGGTATCAGTGTCCAGGGCATCGTATCAGTTGCCAAAGTCTTGCTCAGATGCATCCCAATAGTTTTGATCTTCTCCGAGTTGTCTTTGAATCTCGTCTTCACGTAGCATTTTGCTGTAAGTTTGCCGCTTGGGCCATTCGTCAACCTAATTTTTATGAATCAATGATGTACGGGACAGCTATAGCTTCTCGGTGATACTGGAATTCTGACTATGGTCCTTAGAAATCTGAATGGGGAATGCAAATGGTTGCTTTTTATCTATCAGCTGCGATCTATCTATCAATCAAGCGATTGCAATGGCTGTAGGGTACGGAATGCGAGAACCGCCATATTGCGACACGCATTATTTTTTTTTTGCGTGTCAATTTTTTTTCGTCTGATTATCTCGTCGTCGTTGTGCTTAGCGATACACTTGCATCTGAATATCTCACCGTCTCGGGAGACGCCATCTGCCCCTTAGCTCTCAATGCCGACACAGCAGCTCTTTGGCTTCGTCCAGCATCAACTTGAAGCTGGTCAGAGCAACGAAGAGATCGTGGAAAGCCTTAGAATACACTATAGCACAGATATCTCTATCCGAACCCTACAGCGATGGATAAAAACGCATGGATTTGATCGACCAATTTATTGTTCGGCTTTTGGGAGAAGCTCTGTGAGAACTTTAAGATTCAAACTGAAGTTTATTGATATTGTTAGGGTTTTTTGTTAAATTAAATTTTGTTTTTCTGGCTTTGATCTTTGCGTGCGTCTCTAGCCATCGCACGTTTACGGCGCTTCGATAATGGATTGTTAAGTGTGTTGTCGTAGCGAGAGGCTCAGAGCGTTTGCGTTTGCGTTTAACTGAGGAGGACTGATCCTGAATATTGGATTTCAAACTGGCAGCAATGTCAACTGTGACACCTGGCGGTCCGTCTGGCTGTCCTGGTTTCATAATATCGTTTGCTGCGTCAATTTCATCGCTCTCAGATCCATTCCCCTTTGAGAGTGAGTCTTCCTCCTCATAACATTGCCGGGGTTGGGATAACTGATTGAATTGAATGTGAACTTCTTCCTATCAAGACGACCGACACCTTTTGTGAACTTCTGTCACATAAATATATGCAAGCAGATTAGTGTATTGCAAATCGCGTACATCTTCGCTGCCACAAACGTTGTTCTGGTTTTGATCCGAAAAAGTGATATGAGCACTGATGGCCGGTTTGACGAGATACTCAGCAGTTGGCAGATCAGATTGCATTGATGCTGTTGAAAGAATTTCGTAATCGATGAGGCCCCCAGGTTGCCGCATCCGAATCTGGTGTCAGGATCCTCAACTGTTACAATTTCCACATCAGTGAACTGACCCCATATAAGACCATGCATTTCTGATTGGATCGAACATACGTTCAATGAGCAAATGCAATGGCTGTCAAACGGTCCTTTTTCATTCGTTCCCCTGTGCACAGCTCGATGGGGACGATTTCTCCGGTATTTCCAACATATTTGTCGAAGCGTCGGCTTTTGATCTGTTTCTCCACCAACCAGATCAAACCTTTCTGCGCCATCATGCTGAGCTGTGAGCTAGTCGAATGGAGAATGTCGATCGTTTCAGGAAGAAGCTCAACAATTACACACTCGCAGAATGAAATGTGGTAATCTTTGGGAAGATTTGAATTGAATTCCTCGGAAACAGCGCTGCAGAGTGCAGCCATTTGGACGGCCCTGCAATTTAAAGCCAATCGATCATCAGGAGAATCCGTTGCGACTTTAAAAAACCACAGAGGATTGTTTGAAAACATATGGAAACAATGCATTTCTGTAAACAGTTTTGAATTGTCCATCAGATATCGAATCCTCCATATTTGGAACATCAAAGTCTTTCAGAAAACATTCGGTCCAATGCTTAGCAACCAGATCAAATCGGTGGAGTATCGCCACTGATTGATGAGTGACCGCCACATCGGCTTTCGCCAGATCATAAATTTCCTGGAATTTCAGAGAAGTCGTATCACCGAATGCTGGGCATGATAAAAGCGAAAATGAGAATTCGTTCCCTTTATTTGATTGCGTAATTGGAAGAAGGTTAGTGATAGTGTTTCCCTCTGTAGTATCAGCGTAGACGTCAGTTCTTGAGACATCGTTAAAGTCATTTTCTGATAAATAATGATTATCTGATGCAGATTCGTCTCTCTCTTGCCGGACAAGCCATAAACTTTTCTTGCCGCCCTTGCCAAGGTTAAAAGGAAACTCGGCAAAAGGAATCCCTTCGACGATTAAAGCACGTCAGCAGTTGCAAGCAAATAATCAGCAATCTTGTATTTTGGGTATGGAAACAGCAATTTTTGTAGGCCTATCACTACAGTATCATACGACGAGTCTAGCATAAAGACGACATTAACCGGGGCTCCTTTAGGAAGTTTCATCGGTTTAAGGTCAACAGGGTGCATCCCGCTGGGAATGCAGTGACGATAATTTTGGACAGAGCTGGATTGATCGTCGTAGCAGGGTGTCCGAAACCTCGGCGTTTTTCTGCATCGATCTTGGAACCAGCCAGTTGTATCAGCTGTTCTTTGATCGTCTGCTGGATCAAAGATTGGCTGGAGGGGCAATCGGTCCCACACTGCCCGTCCGGCTTCCCAGATCGTAGACATTACATCGCAATGTCGACGCCGAATTGATAAGACGTGATATGGTGCGGGGTAAAGCTCGGCGCGAGCAAAATAGCCTCCTGTAGGGTCTACTACGACGACGAAATCACCCTAACGACGACGAGATAATCAGACGATAAAAAATTAAGTGACACGCAAAAAAAAAAATAATGCGTGTCGCAATATGGTGGTTCTCGCATTCCCTAGTAGGGAGTACTTTGCCCAAAGTGTGGGAGATCCCACGTGGAATGGAACTATTGGAGCCGGGCTTTGCAATTCCTGCTGGACCGAGCGGCCTACTTATCATGTTTACCAACCAGCACTCACCGCTTTATTCCCTCTCAAATTTTCAGTCTAAAGACATATTGTTTCACATTTTTTGTATAAATCTCGACGTTTCCATCTGTCAAGGTGGTAAAATTTGCTGGACGAGGCCCCGCGGTTGGTGCAGGAGGCTCCGCATTAAAACAATACATCTTTAGGAAGTGATTCGGCCATCCTCTGTACTTGGCTAATAGCGCACAGGCTCGCAGAGCGGAGAAACCCTATACCCTATAGGCCAATACTAGACACTATAGAATGTGATTTTGTGTTGAACTTTCTTAATTGGTAATTGGGCATGAATCGGTATTCTGAAGTTTTGCTGCTGCTATGCCTGACAAGGACCTTTGCGGACGCCACCACGGTGTAGTACCGTCGAAGAACTTGTCGGAGACGAAGTTAACGGACCATGAAGTTTTGGTGGCGTCGACAGGCAGTCTACATCCAACATTCACATTATTAATCATTCATGTATTACACCCTGAAGGCTGAAAACGCCAAAACTCAAGAAAAAAATCAAAAACCTGATTAGCATTAGCATATTCTTATCACCCAGAAGTACTGTAGAAAAATTGTATTTCGAATAATCTCGAGCTAAGGGCTAAAGATCCCGCATGCGTTGTATTCGAATCACGCATCAAAATCACGAAGCCGCTGTGGTTGCTCTAAGGCAGCTTCCCAGCACGGAGTTACACTGCATCCGAGACATTCCGGACCTCTGTGTTATTATCTATCAAATTGCATTGGAATCATCTGCTCCCAGCATTACTGCATCTCCCAGCCGATCTTGTGATGAAAATTAGTCGAACGTTTGTCACGCAGCTTCTATCCCTTCAATCAGTTCGTCATCTGTATAATCGTGTTGTCAGAATGAAGCCCAGTACGACGGTGTTTGAATGTGAACAATCACTACGCAACCCTAATCTTTGGCGCAGCCTCAAAGTACTCTTCTCAATGATTCATTTCCAGTAACGAAATGTGTATAGAGTTCGCTGTCGAAGGACGAAGCCGATCACGCGAGCGTCGTTGGGATGGGTGCCGGTTGGTTGGCAGGGACGCCTTTGGCGGGGTCATACCTGGGCCAATACGTGGACGTGTAGTGGTCGGGCGTGAAACGGTTCGGGTGGTTCGCGGAAACAGACGGTGGTGTATGATGGAGTAAAGGACGCGACTATGGACCCATTGACAGATTCGGATTCCAGATGGCCGCAAATATGGAAATGCTGAACGGGAGAGGGTCCGGTAATGATCATCACAACGGAGATGCATTAATGAATGTCACCGTGAAAAAAGAGGCGAAAATGGTCAACAAACTGCTGCCAAGTGCCGATATTCATCGAATATTTTGAGACTCTGCGTATTATCGCTTGGCTTGTTTTCCAACATTATTTTTGTGGTAGCCGCAATCGGCTATCGCTAATTTTAGACAGCAAAAAGTTGAAAAATTTTCAACGTGTTTTCTTTTTTGTTCGTATTTGAGATCTCTAATAAGTTTTAACTTTCATTTTTAGAGCATTTGATCGACATCAGCTAATGACGACATGTGATGAGTTACGGCGACAATATTATAGTAGATTGTGAGCGATCCAATCCCGCATTCTTTGTTTCGATTCCATTTTATTGATGTCTCCATTGTAAAGAAGCCAGAACAATGTTCAGCCGAAGCATCGAGTATATGGGGTATGCGATTCTTGGCTGGATTTTTTCTTCGAATAAACGCAATCGCGAGTTTGTCTCATTGAAATTGATGGACTGGTGATAATATCAGAGAATTGGTAAAAAGGGGAACTAAAATCCTCCACGTCCCCAATGTGGTGGGAGAAAATACATCAGAAACTTCTCAATACTTTTCGATCCAAATCTGATTAGATGATCTCGTAGGCCGCTTTTCGATTTGATCTGCCTGATCTGCAATCGCTGAATCCTCGCCAATGTTCTTCCGAGATGATATCTCTGACAAAACTGCGAAACCTCCTCGAGATCGACGCTCTTCAGCGACGCGATACAAAGGCGATCATCGCATCGACGAACGACGGACGGCGTCAGCAGGAAATCCGCAATCACGGCAACCGCACACAGATCATCGGGCCGGTACGCCGTCAGGTGACGGCGGTCGTGCAGGACCTCGAGGAACATCTCGAACCAGAACGCATCGGATCCATCGGTGACGAACCCCGCCGGAATTCGTATCGACGGCAGGTCGACGCCGACGCAGCCGTCGCTCGTCGACCACTGCAAAGCGGCCGCGAAATAGGCGCTGGCCGGGACCAGTACGTCCCGTTGGCAATGGTAACGTTTCTGGTAGGCGATGACGTTGACGTCGTTGATGGTAGATTTGTGGAATTTTTTCATAGTGTGACAATCGTTCGTGGGGAAGGAGAGGGAGTATGACGGAAGGTGACTCATTGGGGACCCAGGGGTCCGATATCACCCCATCGGGCTGTCCGTGGATGGAATCATTCCTCCAGAATAAACGAGAACGATGTTGATGGAAAGCCAGCGCACGGAAATGGGGCCGATTTCGCTGTGGTGAAGACTTCAGATTCAGGATTGTGTTTATAATGCGCACTTTTGATGTGCGAGACTGACAATTTTCCGCATTTTCGAGTTCCATCAACTTTCTGTTAAAAAACGGTTTGCGGTCTCATATTCCAATTGCCCAACCGTGTTGGATTCACTTACCAACACTCACAAATAGGCATAACTTAGATTGCTGTTTAACAATCTTACTTTGAAAAACTTCTTATTCCGCTGGCTCTTGAGGTCATTCACTCAGCATTGAGTTAGAAAAGAGGCGATTAACTGCCTGCACTGACATTGTCCACCATGACTTTCTGTCAAACAGAGCACTCTGCAGCTTTATTGGGGTAGAAACCATTCAGATATTTGGGGGCGTGTTCATCATTGCGAAAGTGCGTGGTT
>RBZT01000570.1:0-22247 GCA_003693705.1 Polymyxa betae
AGCGCGACGGTCTCGCGGTCGTACCGCACTTGGACGGCAACGATACGGACCAGGTCGCGGATCACGTAGTCCGAGATCGGGGGCGGTTCGACGAGGGCCTGTACGACCTGGGGACGGCCCAGAAGAAGCAGGCGGCGGCAGGTCAGAATGAAATGTCCCAAGTCCGTGACGGAGATGCCGGCCACGATCACGGCCAGAATCTCATCCGGGAGACGATCGAACCCGCATTCGGGCTCTGCCGGGGAGGCCGCCGCCCCCCGGGCCAGTACGGCTGCAGCAATCAGGACCACGATCTGAACGAGCATTATGGTGGAAATGGAGAATGACGTCTCATATTGTTCGAGTCACGGACCTGGGATCTCCTTAGTGCGTTTTGACGCACTTTTTTACAAGTTGCTGCGAAAAATACTGCGTCTGTACTGGAGCTGAAACAGAGAGTTTGAAGATGTGGATCCCAGTCATTAAATGTCAAAGTCGAAGCTGAGTGTGCTTCCGAGCCCTAAAACCCTACCAGGAGCGGATTCATCAGCTATCATTGGGCTCATATCAGCTCCATATTGGCATCCTTATGAACAGTGTCTTCCCAGATTCACCCCCGAGTTTGTATGACAGGTTTTCTCCTAGAGAGGCTGCTGCCAAAAACAAACCGAGTTTACACTGAGCTCAGGGTAGTCATACAGACTTGGAGGCAATTTACGGAGAAGTCTTCTCTGATCTGAACAGCTCAAACTAACGGAAACGCTCGCGAATGAAGAATCATTTGAGCGTTTATTGAATTGAGCTTACAAGATACGTTAGCTGCGTAAATGTTTTCCAGTTCGGAGAGTCGAGCGAATTTAAAGACTTGGCTGTAGTTAGCTGAAATTGCACTCGATTTGATCTAGCTGTTGATTCCGTTCTGTGGCGAAATTCGAAAACTCCCGATAATACTAATCAGTGTCCACTATCATTACGTTCGATAAAACGGATTTCAACAGCACCTATTTATAAGCATCAAATATCGTTGGCGTTAACAGTACAATTTTATACGCCACTGTGCGAGCCTCGAAGAGGCGATCCCATTTGCTGCATTTGGAAAGTATTTTACTATTCGCTGATACCATTAAGTCGGAAGAATCTGATAGGCGAACAAAGAGCTCAATAATCCGGTTAGGGTTTCCGGGCTCGTATGTCGATATGTAACGTCACCTTTGGAGAGTGGGTTGCGCCTCCATCAACGTGAGTAGGGAATTCGAGAACCGCAACACAGTGACATTGCACATAATAAATTCCGGCGCGCAGATTTTTTTTTGTACAGTACCGGTACTGAGCTCATTGGAGAGGGATTCATACTTTGATTAAAATTCTACTCATTAGCCAAGTTCGCAATCCTATGCCTGACGACAAGGCTCTCGGTTTCGTACAGAAGCTGCTCTGGCAAGACCAGACCAACGAAAGTATCATTTAGGGTTTAGGGTCACAGAATGGATCACCACTTCCTTACCTGCAAGCCAGATCGATCTCGGCAACCAGTCCGACTCCGCCAAATATCGGACACTTTTCCATGCAGTTCTCCAGGTAGCGAACCTTTTCCCGATTACAAGAGCCAACATGTTTTGTGTCGCTTTTGTATCTTCGGGCACAGCGCACTCTGATTGACCCTTGGCTAAACCAAATATATATTTAATGAAATTTATCTCGTTCTGATCGAAGGAAATTTTGAGAGCTTATGCTTTCAGTTTTAGTCGAGGGTTCGACGAGCTAACCGACGAAACGATTTGACATTCGGTTGATTGTATGGTCCTCACTCATCTTCGACTTTAACGCTGACGAATTCTGAGGGCGTTTTCGTTTGCGAAGTTGATTAGAATTCTGCAATGCGAGAATTTCGTTCTCTTTGAAATTGGTTTCATTGCATCCGGAGATTAAACTATTTTCTTCTTCGACGTTTTCACGGTCCTGCTTATCGTAGACTTATTTATTATATTCTCAGGTGCTGAAAGAGTAAGTTACTTCCAAAAGCTGAACATGTGGAATAATTCCATCCCGCAGCAAACCGAGAGGAATAAATTATTCCTGAAGCATTTTCCAGGAAATAAATAGTGAAGATTTATTTCGGCATCCCTGCAGTGCACATCGACCAGAACTTGGTCGTAGGTTGCAATCCAACGTAAATACAATATTTACGGGAGCTCCTGTTTCCAAATTGATTGGTTTACGTGCGTTCGGATCCATTGCAGCTGGATACGCTGTCACAATTACTTTTGTGAGAGCAGGATTGCCGGTTTTGGTACGCGAGCCTCCGTTACGACGGCGACTATTCTCGGCAACCTTCGATAGTTGGAGCCTCTCCAGCTGATCCGTTTTGTTTGCTGAAGCCCTTGTGAAGCCTCATTGCAATTGGTAGCGCATTGGCCTTCGGCCTCTCGACAAAATCGGCAAAACATGAGCGAAAGTCACTCTCTCGAGGTAGCTCCCTTTCACAAAAATCTGCGCGACGGAATTTATTCTGTGCAAGTCACTGTATTGCGGTTCTCGTATTCCGTACGTGAGGTTGCCTGGAGCGCAGCCCATCTATCGACTTCAGGATAGATAAGTTTCCCGCTCTCAAATCGTGCATGATGATGATGCCGTTTTCTCTGCATGCTGCCTGTCTGGCGGTGGTCATCGTCATCACCACCGACGCCGCCGTCCTCTCCGAACTCGATCCGGATACTCCCATATCGAGTAGCCCTTCTCCGGCGATCTCCAATTGCGCCAATTGCCTCCAGCCAACCTCTGCGATTCTCAACTGCTTCAACCATCATACGCTATGTCCTAATCGTATCCGTTTCGATGAAGATTATTTCGCCTGTTCTATCTGCAGAATGAATACTGCAGGAGGTTTGAATTTTATTCGTTTCGCTTTTACCGATGTGATCATTATCTGGTCTCTGATCATGATAATGTGTATTGTTACAGCTACTCTCTTCGCCATCATAGCTATCGTTACTACGCTAGGGGTTTGTGTCGTGATTGGATTGATGGCGTTACACTGGGGGTGGCCTTCTGCTGTTTCATTCCTAATGCGGCAACTGCAACGTTTCCTATCCGCTCCTACTCGCTGCTCAATTCCATCTCTATGATATTCAACGTTCTATAAGGGCTTACATATGCTATGTGGGCCTATCATTTCCATTATAAGCTGTTATGTTTATTACACTTCTTTACATTACCATGCAGCCCGCTACCTGTCCGGATCGTTGATCTTATGATCTGTACTTTCCTTTAATACAATCAGTTCCGAATCGATTGGTTATTGGCCCGATAGGATCTCGATATGAGCTTATCGTTTTGATATGAAAATTTCACATTTTGTTTGAGCTTACCTATCGGTACTCATTTTTCATGGCAATTCCATATAAGCTAATACAGTCGCTATGATGATCTATTTGAATATTGTTATGTGCGACCTGCTGTGTTTCTTCGGCGAAACGCCAAAACTGGTTGAAGAAAGATGAATGCTACAAAACTCATTTTGATTTTGGCCACTGATCGTAGGTCGGAGTAGTTGGATGGCGAACACTCGTCCGCATCATGTCAGACAAGAGACAGCGCGACGATTCTGTGGACTGTCCAAGTCCGGACTCTGTGACAATGAATTTGACGCAGCAGAACCATATCGAACCTTCCCAGGGCCAAACAACTTCTCAAATGACAGATAAATCCTAATAGAAACCCTAATTTACAACAATAACCCTAACCAAAATGAAATTATTCACCATCATGAAATAATCTCCAATAAATCGCTGCTGAAAGAAATTTTGCCAAATCTGTCTCTCTACTCCACGCCCTAACCTTACCTGGTAAATTTGGATTTCCTTTTCTTTTGCTAATCCCTATTCGTCCGTCCATTTAATTCTAAATCTGGTTTTCTTTTCTAGTAACAAACACCGATTCTTTCCTTCTTCAAATCTTTCTCCAAATTCTTTCCTCCGCGGTTTCAAAGGTCTCAACGAATCTTGATATCTATACTCCATTCACATTTTTAAATCTGTACGTATTCTCTTATGGTACGTTATTGTAATTCTCTAAAGTCCCTTCAGATCAAGCGAATTCTCACCCAATCTCCAAAAATTCCAATTAATTAACCAAAACCCATCCAAGACGTCGTCCATATTTCGTCATCTTTATCGCCATAGCTACTGCAGAAGCGAAGCATCAATGCCCTCAACGGGGCAAAAGAAGCTTGCATAAGCTTTAGCTTTGAAAGAAGCGATAATACTAACTGATTACATCTGACATTTAAACAGCAAGAACTGACGGGCATATATGAATGAAAGGCAAATTGTTTATCAGACAATTTCAGATAATACACGACAATGTGATGGAGTGCATCATTAACAGCATCGCTTAACAGTATATAATGAACAAAGCGATAGACCGGGAAAATTTCGGCTTCTCGGAAAGCGTTTGAAGTTAATGACGAATCTGTTCGAGCGCGGCAGAAAACCCCTTTCATCAATGTGAATGAATTCCCAATCGGTAGCATTCGAGAAAACACCGCAGACACTTTTCGTTGCTTTGTTGGCATCCACCCGCGACTTGTAAAGAGTAGCTGTCTCGGAAACACATTGTCAAAAATCACTTTTTAAAACAAAGTAAATTTCAATAATGACAAGAAGAAAAGTCAGTTACCTTTTGCATCAGATCGGAAGGTATCTGTGCGGCGGCTATCTGAGCAAGACGGACCGAGCGCGGAGTCTGGCCGTGCTTCCCACGGACGGGTTTCCGAATATAAATATCCATGTCTTTACCAAAACCTACAGTGTAGTCTGTCTTGAGTTTGCGCTTCTTGGCCCCATTTTTCGAAGTCATCAGTGCATAGTGTCGTAAAAATTTGTATTTTGTGCCTGATCGCACCATACAGTAAGATGGCGCTTGATAATCTCCCAGAACTTGGCGAATTCCAGAACGATCCAGCACCGCGATCACACTATCGACGTCGATTTTGTCGGCATCATATCAACGGCAATAACGAGCTCGGAGAAGATTCAAAGCACGCCGTCGTTTGTAGTGGTAACGTAACCAATATCGTCGGTTTTGTGTTACACGTTGGGGTACTGGGGCGTTACAGAACGTCCTGAGAAGGCCCCGTATAATCTCTGTCCCTATGTCGATGTGATACATCACCAGGCGTCTCGGAGGCCGCACCACTGGCAGGATTCGGATCAACCATCCGGATAATTAACAAAGCAGCTGGAATCATATTCAACATGAGGTCTGTGATATGGAAGCGCTCGAGAAACGATACCCCAAGTTTTCATATCAACGAAAATCATATGCAATTTAGGGTTTAAGGTTTTCGAATCGACATACTGATCATGATAAGGATTGCTTTCCTGATCATGAAAAACATTCGTAGGCTGAATTCGAACCAATGTAGGAACTCTTATTGTTTGAAGAGAGCAAAATAACTCCGAGCCTCTTTCAATCATTGAACAGCATATGGCGGCCTCTTTTACTCATTGAGCAGCGTAAATGGCGGCCTCTTCCGCTCTTTAAGCAGCGTAGAGAAGCCAGACCAGATGCAAACCGATTTCTGACAAGAGAGGTTGAAAATTTTGACGATTTTTGTATGAAAATTTACAATTTTGTCGTGCCTAGAACGACTTGCTTGAATATTGGTCGAGATCTTCTAAGCTCAGTTTGAAGCGAATTCTGTTCACAGCATCCAGGACGCGGGTAACATTAACCGTGAATTTCGTCTCGGCGTCTCCGTTATCTTCCACGAACATGACCGCCGTCATACCGGTCCGTTTCGCAGTCCGCTGATGACAGCCGTTAATCTGTTGCGGACCTTCCTCCGCATTATTCCCGATCTTGGGATGACACTCGATCAGGGCCGAATCCTCCGGAGCGAACACGATCTAGCCGTAACATCAACATCCCATCAACGTAACATAAAACCACGGTCTTACGTTACTGAATCCAGCCCCGTGCGGCCCGATCACGATATCGGCGTGGAAATGTTTCGCGACCGTCGACAGCAGGTCTTCGTTGGGGTCGAATTCCAGTACGACCGCGTCGGGCTGCGCCCGACGCAGCGCCATCATCAACTCGGCGTGATTCGTGATGGCCCGATTCGAGTCGCCGCGCGACTGTACGACCATTGTGAAGGGTTTCGGCGTGGTTGTGCGGATCTGCGGAACATCCAATAAGATGGAACGTTGTTTGCCGGGAGTACTGCCCCCCCCCTTACCAAGTCTGGATATTGGGTGCGGATAGCGCTACGGAGTAGTTTCTTCAGGCGGGAGGTGGCGGTGCTGATGGCGCGTCCGCAACCCGAAGGCGACGGGGTCACCGCGTGGCGCACGAAATAGACGCTCCCCTCGCCGTACCAGATCATTCGCTCCGTGGAGATGCCGAGAAGGGGGAGAACGCTCCCGGCGACCTGATGATGGTGCATGATGATTTTCAGGTCCGGGTGCGCATTGATATAATCGATCATGAGGGCGATTCTCGGCAAACCCTAAACCCTAGATGGTTAGGGTTTCTCATACATGCATCCCGCTACTCGTACCTCGATCATCCAGTGATAGTAGGCGTTGCCCCAGAGCTGCGGCAGAATCAGGGCGTGATCGAGGTGGATGATATCCTCCGGGCGGGTACGACGCACGTTGTGGATCGGAAAGGGAGCCGTATCGTGTGCGCAGCCACCTGAGAAGTACACGGCATCGGCGGTGTAGAGTTTCCCGACACTCCCGGAGACGAATGCATCGCGCAACTCCGTGTAGAATGCGATTCCGTCATCATGATCGAATCTGCGACACCGAATCAGTCTGCGCAGCCTACAGTAACACCAGGAGGAATTTACTCGGGCAATCGCGTGACCTTGTATAGGCCGTGGGCGTAACGTAAGACGGCGGCTCCATCATTACCGTTGATTTCCAAGTCCAGTTGCGGGAGTACGCTGAGAGCGACAGGGTTCCCGACAAATTCATTCAGCACTCTGCCGGCGCCGTATTTTTCCATCCAACGCCGCTGCTCCGTTCGCCTGTTGCCAAAATGAATTCTTCGGTCAAAAAAAAAATATCGTTGAGCCTTACAAAATTAAAAAATAATAATAATAATAATTAAGAAAGCCTCAAGCGAAACTGACCACAGAACAGCATTGCTGATGTAGACGAGCGTGAGAGCGGACGCAGACAGTACGACCAACAGCAGCAGAGCGTTCTGGTGAGTCAGCTGCCATCGGCGGAACTGCAGGCAGCTCTTCTCGATCTGCATGGGCGAGAGCAGGTTCGGGATGGAGAGCATGGACCAGCACGACGGAGACGATGTTGTGGCAAAAAAGTCGGATAGGAGATTGAATAGCCAAAGAGATCCGGAAGCGGATCTGCTTGGGAGCATGAGTCATTTGGATGTTCGTCCGTTTGCAGTTTTTTCCTCAACACAGTCTGAAAAACCAGGATAGAAACTGCGCCACTGTCGCACTTTACAACGCCAATGCGCTGAATGACAAATTTATCTCATAACGCCAAGCCAGTCACGCACAGTTTAATGCCGTTCATATTTCTCTGTTATAAAATACTGCGTTCACTCGCAATTTTTCGTGCGTGACAGCAAGATTTTTTCCTCTCCACAGTCTGAAAAACCCTGTTAGAAAGTGCGCACCTTGCGCACATACCACGCCAAAGCGTTGAATGTCTTACGCGAAACCAGTAAGGCACAGTTTCATGCATTTCATATTTCTCGGTCAAAAAAATACTTCGTTCACTCGCAGTTCTAATTCGTGCGTGACAGCAGAACTTAGTTCTATGTGGCTCGCGCATGCTATTTTACAGACCACTTTGCTTCACGCAATCACGCCAGACTAAAAGTCGTCTCAGCATCGTCACGGCTTTACACTTGTGAACATCATTTGCGTTTGGTTGCCAAGGATGCTGTCTGGTTTCATCACCTTGGCCGACTGCCGTTCGAATGCTTTGCGTATATCGGCTTGCTTACTGTTCGGTTCCCTGATTCTGGTCATATTGGACCTGTGCTGTGTCTTTCTGCATGGATTGCATCCTTTTACCAACTGTATTATATAATTCGTCTCTGATTCGGATCAGAAGTTTTTATGAACTTTGCTTTTTCTGAGATTCTATTTTGTTTGTGAATTGTGCTTTTTTGTTGTTTGTAAAAATGTCCTGAATATATGCTAGCACTTAACCTATGCGGTATTGAACGCACTCTGAATTCTGACGGGGCTTGAATCAATGCCAGTTTGATCCCTTTATATGCATGGAAGGCGTTCGTTGTGGATAAAGACGTCCAAGCTCGGCGTCTAGTTCGCTATCTGCTGCTTTGCGATCCCTTTATTGATATTCCTTGTGATCTTTTGATTCGCGTGAGCCAGCTCGTGAGATATCGTCCATGATTACCTGGCTACAATCCACTAAATCATATCATACCATGCGAGACTTAGCCTTTCATACTTTCAGAATGTTCGGGGTATCAAAATCGGTTTGATTGTTCACTTTGCATTGACAAATCTCAACTTTTTCTTGTTTTTTTATCGTTCTTTGTTTTCTGTTATCTCAAAGATTTCAATCTCCCGGTTTGTCATTTCAATTTCTTTCAACAGTCGTTGGCATCTTTAATCTTTTTATCTGTCTTCCTTGTGTTTTTTGACGTTTTCAGCTTTCGTTTGATTTTATCGTTCTTTCATCATTCCTATATCACATCCTTCTTTGACAGTTGTCATGTTTGCTTTGACTTCTTCCCTTATTTTAAATTTTTTCTAGCTTGACAGTTATCGATCTTTTCTGGTTCGCTCACACCTTTCAGCATTCATTCCTTAGTTTTGCAGCAATAGCTTTCTTACTCTATGGCATTTCTTCTGATTTGCTTCCAGTTGATCTTCCAACTACCTTTATTTAAGTATGTCGAGAGTTTAAGGGCCAACATCAAGACACCAACTGGGCTATGTTTCTGCGAGCGTCATAATCTCATCACGGCACCAAAGTTTTCAAAAGTGGCAGGAGCAGTACGTTTATGAGCGAATCCAGGACGAAGTCTTCGAACATTTCTAGGCGTTCGAATCATTCGCTTTCAATCCCTCTTTCTCTCAATATCCTACCGATTATGCCCCCCATAATCCATTCTCAAACACATGATAGGAATAAATCGGTATCGACCAACTATCGAAAGAACGGCGTTCAGATTGCTGAACGGCCCGAAGAATCAATCGCTCATGTTTTGAGCTTCTGCTCGTGCCTTCTGTTCTTCACTCAAAACGGTCGCCGGCACTCTTCGGAGCCCGCCACGCCGCAGAGACAGACACAAGATCAACGTCTGTCTGGGGACAATTCAGATGAAGGACCACGGACTTACCAACCTGTGAGAGCTTCGATTATTTTCTCCGAATGACGAAGACAGTTGACAGCTTGCACCGCCACGGCATCAGCTCGTTCGTTATACCGACAGCAGAATCCCGCAGTCCATGTAACATTACAAGACGTCACAACCTTGAAGATCGTTTGGCACAGCCTCGGCTGCCTATATTCTTTCGGGGACAGAATCTACCTAATTCCATTCGATAAATTTACGGAATCTTTAACACTTTTTTGTTCACTTACAACATTGGGAGGTGATAAATAATAAATTATTTTATAAATAAATAAGAAATCATTCTATAAGCTCTAAACCCTACCGGATCCAGCTAGCGAATGACTTTCGTGAGCAGGAAAGCACTCGCTGTCATTATTGAAACCCTAAACCCTAAATCGTATGAATGTAATCAGTGTCGTTTATTTTCGTTTATATGAGAACTTGGGGTATTGTTTTTTGAGAGCTTCCAGATCACAGACTTCGTGTAGATTATGATTCCAGCTGTTCTGGGAGTTATCCGGATGGTTGATCCGAATTCGGCCCGTGGCGGAGCTGCGCTCTCCCCGCGACGCGTGATGATGGATCACATCGACGTACGGACATAGATTATAGGGGACCTTCTTCCCGCGTAACAGAACATGCATCAGGACGTTCTCAATGCCCCAGTACACCGGTGCGTAACGGGTATTGTGTAACACATAATCATCGATCATGGTGGCGTTACCGATAAAAACGTCCGAGCTCAGCATGGAAACGTAAGCCGTACAGTCCTGTAAGCCGGGGTCGCGCCGCGACACAGCCAACAGCTCAGTCCCGTTCCGGAACGCGTTCGGGCAAATTCCGAACAGCGGCGCCGCGTCCGGAATCACGACATCCGCGGTACTGAGCACGAACAGGCCGTGCGGATTCGTCATCTGCACGGCCAGCAGTAACATATCATACGTGACCTGGGCCGGCGACCACCACACGTCCATATCGACGTCGTACTGGGCCTGAATGCGCTGCAGTTCGGGCAGGTATTCGGGGTCCGACAGGACCAGTACGAACCGGGCGCAGATGTTGTTACGCATGGTCTGTGTTAAGGCCGTGACGATTTCGCTGCTGCGGGTGGCGGTCTCATCGGACTGGAAGAACTCGCGGACCTGGGCGAAGGCCGGCGTCGGGGCGCAGTAACGATCGGCGCCGGCCGAGCGGCGTAACGTGGCCAGGTTGATGAGCCGCGGGAACTTCGTCGGACGCGACGGCGGCACCGTCCGATACTGGGCGCCGTTGTACGCGCTCAGCAGCAGGTACGGGCCGAGGACGCAGATCGCCAGCGTGATGGCCAGTACGACGTAGAGAATGGGGGAGACGGGGCGACGGCCGACGTTGTCGCTGATTGGGATCATCGTTTGGGGTGATGGGGCGGATTCGCTTTGAACGGTGGCGACCATGGCGGCCGGCGGGATCGGAACCAGGGCGGGGGCAAGTTCCGAATGTTAGAGGCGTGAGTCAAGGCGATGGAGACGGAGGTTCCGCCGCGGACTCCGATATCCACCCCCCACCACCCCCAACCGGGGTCGGTTGCTCCCAACCCGTTCTCCATCGCGTTCGACGTTGTTCGGGACATTCTGTATGCCTCTGACATTGTAACGATTATGTTAACATAAACCGTGGTCATGGAAAAGAGCGGGAATGCTGGCCCCTGGGGTCACTGGATTCACGGGGTTTCTGTTTGAGGTTGACTCACCAACTATTGTTTCGGGTGAAATATTTCACAGGTTTGAGACCAAGGTCGGGGCGGCCGTACTGGCCCCCCGATAAGCTCGCTGTCCGTCAGGCCCGGCTTCGGCATTAGAAAGATCGTCCAAAAGTACCGTTGAGAATCTGCAACCAGAATGATGCTGGGGTGGTCATACTCGCCCCCAGGCGATGATCGTCTGTTTAACGTCACCAGCGGAATTTTCAACAGACTTTATTGCATTTGACGCTGGTTTACGCGATACCGACCAGCTGATATGAGAGAGTATTGTATAAGGTGAATGGATCATTGCTCGAAGGGATTCGGTTAACCGGGATTGAAATACGCCTGAGCTCATTTCCGTCATGCTCAGCAAGCATATTGAAAGATCAAATCGCTGGCTCGCTGTCGTATCGAGTCTAAATCCATATAAGATCGCTGAGTGAAACATATCACGATCTGAGTGCTCTTTACGTGCATTTTTAGCCAGATTTGAAACGGACTCAAAAGGAATCATTTCGGGGTTTTCATGGATTTTTTGCGGCTGAATGAGAGGTTCTAAAGAAACCGTTAATTCTTTTTATCATTATAAGATCTAGGTTAAAAATTTGATGGGTTACGGATAAGGACAGCAGATATTTGATCTTACGACGCTCGACCTATTCTATGAATATGAACAGCTGGTAGATTGAACAGCTAAACCGATCGCTAATGTGAACGCGCTATTCAGAGGGATCGGAATTCTGCAGAACAGACTAAATGATATTGTAACATTAACGTCATTCTCACAATGGCATGTAATGTTACCTATGGTGAATTTCGCACTGGATTCTGCTGTATCTAGATCTTGTACTAATCCTGATCACGAACATCGAATTTTGTCAGTTTAACCCCATCACCACGTCACCCCATCTCCCCATCTCGATATCTATCTAGCGAGGTCTGCGCATCCGTCGAGCTTGTTTCGTGATGATGGGCGGCAACGATTCGATCTGTTGCTGCTATCGACATGGCGTACTGTTATCATGCTCTTCAAGATCGAGTCCAAGTAACGCAAGGCCCGGAGCCCGTTCCGGGTCAGGTCGGCGGATGGGCCAGTACGGTGACTTGGGTAATGGGGGGAGAATGAAGGGGAGGCGTTCTGGGACATTTCGATACTGGAACTGAAACTTGACTTTATATCGTGAGTTTAACTGCATGCATGTAACATAAACGGGCTCTCTGTAACGAATCGTTGCTGTTTGAGCTCTTGTCCAGGTCATAATTTATGCTGTCCGGATCTGGATTTCACCTGCTAGGGTTAGGGTTTAGAGTTCGCTCTCGGAATCTGCCTCTCACCGGGGCGCTTCAAAATCCGGCCAGCTCACGTTACGGCTAGGGGTGAGAATCCGATCGTGTTCGACGGTGCGAATCTGGGAGCGTACTGGCCCCATCTTCATCCCGATCCGTGTTCACGAGCTTGTAACGTAACCAGTAATCAGTCAGTCTGGACAATCGGGTCCCTTAATGCCATGAGCCATGGAACCTGGGTCGTACTCATGCAGGTGCCGGTCCGATGCCACTCCAGCCACGATACCATCGTCAGTATACAGCTATCGTTACAGACGATGTCGGACTCGATCGGATTCCAGAGACGGATCGTATCACGGGTAATCCTATTCGTTACCCCTCCGAATAGGAGCCTGTAACCCTCAATTTCCTCTCGTCTTCCAGAACTGGATATTCCTTCATTTCGAGAGATTCGCCCGAACTGGTCCAATGGTGATGGCGATGATCGAGGGAAATTTCGAATTCATTGGTCATCTTCATGTTAATCGGTCCTCTCAGATCGGCCGATTTGTGCGGGATCAATTCCTCCATATCGGAAGGTTATTCGAGACAGGAAAAGAATCGACGGGTGAAGTAACTGCTGAGAAGCAGCAAGTACCTAAGGCTGCCATAATGCCCTGAACCGAAATATTCACACCAAGAAGCCAAAGACGATCACAAAGGCGTCAGACGCTTTGAATATTACTTAGTGAGAGCTTCGCAGTCGCTGCAAAAGAGGCAAAAAAGTGCCGTCAACATCGCCTATTAATGGCGTAAAACTTGAATAAACAAAACAAACAAAACTTTGGCAATTTCAAAATTATTTAATCTCCCATTAAGCAGGGACTGGATCAAATCGTGCCATTATTCGTCTTTGTCCAAAACAGCGAAAATACAAAAGAGCGTAACAAAGCGAATTCGCAATGACGATTTGCGCAGGGGAGCGCTTTCGGTATTCCGAATCATACAGAGCAGAGGATGGCCTAGGACCGGTGGTCGTACTGGTCGAATCGTTCACTAGAAACCCGGCAGGATACCAAGAGCCAATGGCTTGATAGTTTGCTAATACAAGAGACGCCGTTGGGCAGGCAGCTTGATGGATAGGGTTTAGGTTTTAGGGTTTCCCCAGCCCGTATGGAAGACTTTTCTAAGGCGCGCAGTTTTTCACGCAACTCCGTGGGTCGGGAGACCGTCTCCCAGCCCCATTTTGCAGATTCGTCGTTGGCGAATATCCAGTCCCTGATTCGATCTCTGCCAACGGCGACCTCGTTCGCGATGCTCTTTAGTCAGGTTCTGAGGAGACGTTCGACGTGGAGGCTGCGCCGACATTGCCGCCGCTACAGCCGGCTGGCCGCCCTGATCGCTGCTATGATCGCCACCATTATCATGATCCTCTACATTCATCGATGTCTGACGCCGTCAGTGCTCTCCCTTCAAACAACTGTTTTTCCTTATTTCAATTATGCCAATATCCAAGTTTGCCCAGTTTTCAGTTTCTCTCGTTTCACTTCAGTTTTTCTTTCGCATTCTCTGTCATGGAAAACTGCTCTGTCAATGTCATGAATTATTGCAATTGTTTTTTAAAACTTTCAGATTTATATTATTCAAATGACATTTAATTGATTTTTTTTTCAAAACTCTTCGCTCTTTGCTTTATCAACGGGATTTGTCTCATCATACTACATGTTGATCTTTCTTTCACTTTTTAACATTTGCTCTTCCATTTTATGTGTTTCCATTCTTACAATATGCGTAGAGCGGAAATAGCATCATCGCCGACCCGAAGGTTCGGGGCTCGGCTCAACCTCGCCGAAGTCGTCGACCATGCGGACGCGATCTGCTCGCTGCCCGACCCGATTTTGGAAATCAACGGGAACCACCCCGCCGCCGTTTTACGTTACGCCACCAACTCCACCTACGCCGTCACGCGAATGCCACAGTACGCCACACACATGTCCCCGTAACGTTACATCGGCTCAGTTGTCGCCCTGGTCAGGTACGACTACGAAGACGGAATCGGATTTTATGCGGAGTTTGCGAACGTTTTCGTTACGGGGCATTCGTCGAAAATGTACTCCGGAGAGTCGGTGTATTTCCCGGGCGGGTGCTGCTTGAATCTGGATCCGTTTCCCATCGAGAAACTCCGCGGCACGGCCCCCGCGGACATCATCCAGCTCGATCACGCCCTGATCGTGTCGCAGTTCTGGGGCGAGGCGTACTATCACTGGATGATCGAGGTGAGAAAGCGAGGCTTGTGTGTGCCGAAAACCTAACCCCTAGGGTTTAGGGTTTGCCGAAGATTGCCCTCATGTTGGACTATATTAAAGCGAATCGGGGCGTGAAGATTCTCGTCAAGGGACATAAAGTCCGTGAACAAGTTTTTCAGCTGTTGGATATTCCGTTCGATCAGGTCGTGGATTACGACCCGAACAAAGTGTATTTTGTGAAAAAGGCCGTCACGTCGACGCCGTCGCTCTGTGGCAATCCGATCACGAGCGGATTGCATCGGCTCAAGCAGCTGCTGCGCGATAATATACGCGCCAAATATCCCAATCTGGTACGCACAGCTTCATTCGATTTCTGTACAACTTTTTCTTTTTTTTTTACAATTTTTCGCCCAAATCTTGAGCTGTTTCTCTTCATTTGACCAAATATTCTTTCTTTTTAAATCCTGCTTCTATTGACACCGATTTTTTGCAAATTTCTCTGAATACTTTTTTGCATGATTCGTTTCGAACCAATTCTATTTTTGTTTCCGTAAACATTTTTTCTTTTCTTTTGCTCATACAACCAGATTGATCACGCGTTTGAAAGTCACAAACCTTTTCATGATTTTTCCACAAAATCAGATTCATTTTGCCGATTTGTTTTCAATCTTTCTCTACTGAATCTGGCATTGAATTTGACCGTCTGTCAGATTGCGACGGCGCAGCCGAAACCGTTCACTGTCGTCGTACAGTCCCGCGGCGATTCGATGCGCGCGCTGACGAATCACGCCGACCTGATGCAGGCGCTGCGTCGGTCGCAGCCGGACGCCGTCCTGATCGATTTCGGTCCCAATGAGAACCTGCTGAACACGGCCGTGAAACATTACAACGCTGATATCGTGATCGGGCCGCACGGAGCCGGCCTCAGTAACGTAAGATGCACTCGATTTGCGTCTTGACTTTCTGTCATTCTTGTTTACGTTACTCCGTCACACATTGGCTTACGTTACATGCCCACGTCACATGCCCACGTTACATGTTTACGTTTCCGTGTTTTGCAGCGCGTTTTACCTTTCATGTTGATGACGTTTCCGGTTTATGTTACGCTAGCTAGACACATTTACGTTACGATTGACGCCACCTGTGTTTACGTCACCTTGTGTAGATTATTTTCTGTCCGGACGGGGCCACGCTGATCGAGCTTCATCCGCGGCTCGGAAACGAGGCCACGGAAGGGCCGCATCACGTCAATGGATGTCATCAGCGGACAGCGCGCAAGTCCGCCTTGAAGCCGATCATGCTCCTGGAAGATAACGGCACCGATACGACTAAGTTCACGGCAAACATCACGCGGGTCGTCGATGCCGTCGCCAAAGTCCGTGACGGCGCCGACCTCGACTCCATCGACCGGTATATCAGCTGGCAATTCTGACACCAATAAATAAATGCTGTTACACCGTCGCCGCAGCTCTGTCCGAGTTCTGCCGCTCCGTCGTACTGGCCCGGGGGGCTGGTTCCGGCCGGCCGTTTCTCCAGCCTGCAAACCCTAGCACCGTCGGCGAGACGGCCCGAGAAGTAGGAGCGCGCCGGCCATTCGGGTCGGGGTGAAGAGGGCCAGTATCACTGGAACGGGTTTCTGGTCCTGGAACAGAACAACGACGGGCACCGTGCGATTGGAAAAACAATGCGGATGGTACCGTTATAGTTTGAGGAGTTCGCCGGAAACATAATTCGGACAGCGCGGCTTCTTTAGATCTGACGCATTTTTTCAAGAAAAAAAATGTTTGTCGTTTGTTGAAGAACAAATTTGTTTTTCATTCTTTCAAGAACAAATTTGTTTTTAAATTTTCAAGGTAAGTAGTGCTTATTGGTTACCGGTTGAACTGAAAGACGCTGTAAATAAATGGCTCTCAATGTTGGGCGAGCTTGTCGAAACTGTGATAGACCAGTTTCCTGACTCCCGCTATTATGACGGACAGGTCGTCGATGCAACCGTTCAATGAAACGTAAAACCGTGACAGGTCATGAAGATGATTATCTGAGCGATCTACGAGTGATGATGCAGAAGACAATAAGGGTTTTAGGGTTATCAATCCTTATCTGATAGACGAAGGAATTCCAAGGTCGATAGCGCATTAGGGTTTATTGAAAGACAGGAGCGGCCCGCTTACAAGTCGGGCAGGTTCTGCTCACCCATTCCGGACCCATTTGGCGCCATGCCGACGCACAAACTTGATGGAAGTAATGCTCACCACACGGCATCTTGCTGATCGTCGCATCCGGCGACGTGGCATCCTCAGCGTGACGGACACCGAAAAAATTGTTCAATCGCGTCCAGCGGGACAGAATCCGAACAGGAAAACGGCTTCGAAGGGAAAATGTCGCAGGAATCCTTATAGAGACATTCTGCTAAAAACAATTTCAGTACAGAAATGACAAAGGCAGACATTTTCCAAAAAAAAAATCGCAAGCAACATGAACGGAACAATAGAGGAACTCATTCGAATAAATACGAACCTTTGCTATCCGAAAGAATAGAAAGAATTGAAACAGATTGACAGAAGCATAGAAAAGTTCTGTAAAAAGTTGTTATTGACAAATCTACAAGCAACATGAACGGAACAATAGAGAAACTCATTCGAATAAAAGCAAAATCTTTGCAATCCGAAACAAAACAAAAAATTTAAACAGAATCACAAAAGTGCAGAAAAGTTCTGTAAAACGTTGTTATTAGAAAAAGATATAAAACAATGACAAATTCATCACAAATTGTGAAAAATCTTACAAAAGGAGGAGCAGGATCGGTGAGTGGTTGAAGACAGATGAGACAATCATCCTGAAGGCGTTCACTGAACTACGTCGAACTTCAGTATGCAACGAGCTAGGGTTAGGGTTTCCGAACCTGCTGTCGATCCTGATCGGTGATCTCCGGCAACGGCACATCTGGATAGCTGAAATCCATTCTCCGGCGGTAGAGTTGCGATAATCTGCGCCGTTGCTGAAAATTGTGCCATTTTGTGACGATAATGAAGACGAGGATATTCAGCGCAATCGGGACTAAGATCACATCAAGCGCATAATCTATAGAAGGCGACGATGATACAGCCAGAGGGTCGCTCGGCAGCCTATTGATGATCAATCTCGATGTAACAGTTGCAGTTGGCAACGTTACTTGTGCAGTTGACGGAAGCGTAACCCCACAATGAGGCCCAACGCGACAATCAGCAATCGCCACATGGGCGACGGAAATCAGGAATGGAATCAGCAGCAGGTCGGATCGAGTCGCCCAGAATGACGGTCACGGACATTTTCTCCGGACTTCACGGGGCGTGGAATCGAACTTGCGCAATGCCGTCTCTGGCGTCGTCAGCAGGTTCGACGTTCCCATTCAATGATGTGGAGGCCACGCCGTTATCGCCCTTACAGACGAGTTGTTACTTCCTCTCTTCAACATTTCCAGTTGATTGGATGCAAAATTTCGACAGGATTTATACAATCTTGTCCTTAATAATCTTCGTCCTCATCATATTCCTGTATCATGTCAAGTTCCGAAATCACACAATGATGCCGAATTGCTCGCGCATGCTGCAAAGACAGCTCACTATCGAGAGGCGAACAGTATCAATGATATTATCTAATTCCTCATTTATAATCCCGAATTGATCGCAAAACTTCCCGCCATTTTCGAGCTCTTTCCAAAGCTTTTTATGGTGAAGATTTTATCGATCGAGGATGAATTTGCCGTCTGGCTCTATTACTTTTGCAGATCTCAGGATTCTTGCCGTCCTGATGTACCTAAAGCTCTACAATTCAATCAACATATTCTTGAACATTTCAGGGTCAAATATGACACCATATAACAAAGGTGAGAAGGCGCTGCATCTCCCTACTCGTATTAACCAGTTCTCAGATAAATTTCTTCCTGAAGATGAAATCAACGTTGACGATTCGTTCGCTCGTTTCGAGGATAGCTAATGCTCTCATCAATCATATCTTTAAAAAACTGAATTCAGAACCCGACGACAACGACAGCCTGAGTTGATTGTCGGTCAGGGCTTGTTCGAGGATTATCTCGGTGATGACGATTATGATGATGACGATCACGACGGCTCTGATTGGGCGAACGATGATTGTAATGATTCTTTTTATGAAGAGAACGACGGTTATAATGATGAAGATGACGAAGATTTCTATGATGGCGATGGTCAAGATGTTGATGGAGATTGTGGTTCATTTTACTCTAATGATGAAGACAATATTGGACAGAACAGAATTCGGAATATTGATGATGGATCAGCTGATACAGAAAGCAATACTACGAGCTGATCGCTATCGCTCTGATGCTGAAGATCATTAATCTATCAATCCATCCACATAGTGATTTATTGCTAAGTTTAGGAAAATACAACAATGAGCGTATAGCTGTGTGAGACCGAAGATCTCTCACGAGCTGTCTGACGGCCTAGTAAAAGGTTTGAAAAAAACCGGCTGCTATGTAGACACCATGTTGTATTCTGGAGTTATTGGTAGTAATACCTCTTACGAAAAGTTTTTGGCTTTTGTACAAATACAAAACTGAAAAGTTTTCTAAAACGAAAATAAAAACTCACCGAAAACTTATGAAGAAAACAAGCAATTGTTTAAAAAGAATGAAAGAAAATCCGCTTAATAGCGGTCCGAATGGCGGCGGAGGTGGTCCTTGGGGGGAAGTCGTTCCAGCTGCCCGCAGCTGGGAGGCCACGCAGCCTCCTGTCAATCCTTCGTTGTCTGTGACTGAGTCCGAGAGGCTGGAGCAGACTTCTCGCCTCCCAACATCACATCTCTTTGAAGTCTGCCACGAGCGTCGAATATCTTACAGCAGAGTCTCTAAAGAACCTGACTATAGATAGGCACTGCTAGATCGACTTCTTCATATTATCAGGATCGTCAATCGAAAGGGGACTTCAACTGGTAAAGAGGGTGGATTCGGATGTGCCAGAGTGGGTGCTGGTGAAAATCCTGTTAAAGAATTGAGGCGAAAAAGAACGGATTTATTCCTTGACTGAGTCCGGGAGGGAGAGCAGCCTTCTAGCCTCCCATAATATGATCTGACAGTGTTGTCACGCAGGTTTTTTTTGTTTAAACATTCGAAGGTTTTTATTGGGTTTAAACATAAACAATGTTTAAATGTTGTTACAAAAAACAATAAAAACATGGGTAATAAAAACATGGTCTTTATATGCGCAAGGCAGTCCGTGGATCATGTCAGTCTCTTGAAATCATATTTCGTCTTTGTCATCGAGCTGCAATGTCGTCTCGAAAACAAGCTGTTGGTCGCCCTGCATCGGAATGCAGATTGCATTTTATCAAGTTGAACGAAATGTGCAATAATTCGCAGTATTGGCATCATTGCTCTCATTGTGAACGCGCACACAAAGAAAACCCGGAATCTGTGGATCCACCACAGAAGATTATCGGTCGCAAAAAAGCCTTCGAATCTCGTCTTCGCGATTGTGAGCATTATGCTGCCGTCGCCGCCACTCCTCTCGGAGCTGTGGCGATATCTGCTCCTCAATCTCAATCAATTGCGACCTCAACTGCCGCTTCTGCTCCATCCAACAGTAATAAGCGATTCCGCCAGTCGACAATCAATTCATATTGTCCGGCTCCTTTGGATACTCATAATATAGCTTCGTTTCACAATCTTCTGTTGGAGTTCCAAGCGGAAAATAATCTCCCAGCAAACTTTATCAGTCGCCCGTCGACTAAACGGCTTTTTGAGTTTGCTAATCTACAATGTGCAAGAAATTTACCCAGCCGCCACGACCTTGGAGGTAAAATTTTGGACGCTTATTCTTCAGCAGCTTCCGCTGCCGACATCAACGCTCTTCGTACTGAACAAACAGCTGATTTGCGTGTTAACTTGCTCACGGACGCATGGGAGAACATCGCTCGGTCCCATATCATGGCTGTTCAGCTCAGTCTGAACGGTGTCATTTTGACTTACGATGCGTCAGTACTATCAGATCGCCAAGACGGGCTTGCCATAGCCGAGTTATTAGAAACACTTCTGATCCGTATGCAGCAGGAAGGTTGGAGCGTTGGCTCCGTTGTTACCGACAACGCGGGTAACTGCGGTCGAGCCAGGCGAATTCTTGCTCTGCGCTGGCCGAAAATGATTTTCCTTTTCTGTTTCGCCCACCAGGTAAATCTTTTGGTCAAGGACGTCATTAACGCGTCTTTCAAAGTTATCGCGAAAGAAGCCTATGATATCGTGGTGTGCCTGAACAGATCAACTGCAAAATGGCTGCCGCGTCTGCGCGACATTATGGAATCTGTATATGGCGTCCATTTCTCGTTGATTCTAATGGCGGACACGCGTTGGAACTCAATGCAGGCAATGTTTGCGTCTCTGCTTCGAGTAGAGACTGCACTGAGAATGTTTTTTATGCGCTGGGGCGGAAAGTCCGAATTCCCGATGGCTTTGACGGGACTGCAGACGGATAGGGTAAACCCTGGTCCAGGGGGCGGCCTCCTCCGATGCTATCGGCGTCGTACCGGCTCCGGGGGCGGCCTCCTCCGACGAGACGACCTTCGATTTCGAACTTCTCCGGTCTGATCTCCAGTTCAAGATCACGAACAATCTGGTCCGTTCGCCCACGGACTTGTGCCATCTCGCTCTCGCATGCCGCCTGTGGCTGCCCGCGTTCCGCGCCGGCGCCGTCCACACCCTGTTCGAATCGGCCGCGACCCCGGACTTCCTGATCCCCGAACTGATCCAGGCGCTGGACGAACTGATCCGGCACGATCCCAATCCCGGGCGCTGGTCCTGGATGGGCTGCGCCCGCAACAGGTCCTGGGCCTGTACCACCAGATCATGCTGGGGGATTCGCTCTCCTGAAACACGGAAGCGATCGCCGAAATGTTACGGACTTTGATCTCCGGCTGGGGCCTCGCTGTACTGAACAATGAGACATCGCTGTATAATAAGACCCACCATCGAGATGAGAAATTCGCACTTTCGGACTTGATCGCATCCGTTCCGCATCAATCTATTCCAGATTGTATTATTGAGACTCTCAATCGCTGGGTCGATAACGTGCCTCAATCGAGGCGAGTCTGGCGAC
Source organism: Polymyxa betae (assembly GCA_003693705.1). Lineage (NCBI taxonomy): Eukaryota > Endomyxa > Phytomyxea > Plasmodiophorida > Plasmodiophoridae > Polymyxa > Polymyxa betae. The sequence goes on from RBZT01000570.1 coordinate 21,678, forward strand.
TTCCATCGCTCAGGCCGCGCTTCCGTCGATCTCCTGCTAATCGGTCTCATACTACTGACGAGGACCCCCGTCTGCGCACTCCGTAAACGTTACCCCGCTCCGTTCTGCTACCTGCATACGGACATTTTCCGTGCCATCACCCATCTCCTGAGCAGTTTCCCCAGTCAGTCACATCCGCTCGCCGATCCGCGAGCCGTACTGGCTCTGCGCCAGTACGGCGTCGTGTTCGACTTGCGCACTTTCATCAGCTATGTTGAAGTCTCGCCAGAGTCCGTGGCGGATCTCGTCCCTCTGTTGAGCATCTCGTCACCGTCCGAGGTCCTGTCCACGTGTCATGCCCATTGAGCATGACAGTACTCGCAGCCGCCCAGCCGACCACCAGGCAGTCGTACTGGCCCTTCCTGAGGGGCTGCGCAGAGGGCTGCGCCCCTGCTGACGATTCCTATAGGGGAAGAGCCCTAACTGTCACGGACTGCGCGGGTCCCCTCGTCTCCCTACTATGAATGGCGAGGAGCGGCCTCCACGCAACCATTCCGATCAACTCCAAAATTCATACGTTTCTCATCTCGT
>RBZT01000862.1:0-15151 GCA_003693705.1 Polymyxa betae
GTGGGTGTATCATCTTGACACGAAGTCGTCTGCGGACTTGATCAGCTCCGAGTTTGGAACAGATTTCATGCTGCGGGAATTAACATAATCGCATTAAAAATTCATAAATTGCAGTTTTTTGGATTTTTTCTTCACAACCGTATTCGTAATTGCACCTTTATTTTTTTCCCATTAAATTAGTATTTTATATATAGCCCGCTGTAACCAAAACGTTAGCGTCCTTTCACTAACAGCATCGGTTGAGCTGGTTTTGGGCGTTTCCGTGATTATATCAGCGATTGTTCAAACTCCAAGAAGCTCATGAGGACCAGTTAATCAGAAGTCCAGAGTAGCTATAAAATCCAATCCAATGAGAGAGGTTATGCAACCATGTCCGTCTACAGAATTCATCTACAATATCTTAATGGTAATGGAACCTGTACGCATCCATAGAAATCAAAAATGTTTTTTTCTTTCCAAACTGTCAAAATGCAATAGTTCATTGCTTACAGAAGTCGGTCGAGCCTTTTTTCCACTAGTGGATTGAGGCCGCGCTATCCGCTAGTGGACACGCTCGTCACAGCTATCCCTTCACGCTCGTCACAGCTATCCCTTCACGCTCGTCACAGCTATCCCTTCACGCTCGTCATAGCTTGGGAGAAAGTTCCAGCAACTACAGAGCCGACCATAGCCACCAGTATCGCTATCGCGATACTGGTGGCAGAAGAAGATGAGTCGGACACCAAGCCATTCGCACATTCAACAAGCGATTGCGTCAATGCCTCCAGATTTCTCTCCTTCCCCAAATCAATGGAACGATCGCTACACCGATTGCTCAAGGCGGCAGAGCTAGTAGAACTCAGTTCAACTGCTTCGACGATATCATTAGGCTCAAAGCAGTCAACCACCTCGCTCTCTGGGAGGCTCAAAGGGGCCAGTTGATGTAAGTACGAGACGAGATTGCGGACCGGGTACGCAATACTCCCGGTTTCGGGGTCAAAAAGGACGGTCTCGGATGTAAAACAAGGTTTGAACGAATCCTCAGTTTATTCCGAGATAACAATCAGGAAGCGCTCAGAAAATCTGGCCACGTTTAGGAATACAACGAGCGAGAAGTCGTGCTTGAAAACACTGACAGTAGAATGACGGATTACAGCGAGATTGTCGTTGTTGCTTGCAACAAAGAGAAGATGAAGGCAAATGAGATTGAATCATCAGGCGCCTTACTCCGGCGGTGTGCTATGGGAGAATACAGCAACTCCGACCTGAGTAGCGATGACGAAAATCGCGATTTGTTTGAGCCCAAATCGAACAAAAAACGTGGCCGCAAGCGCAAAGTTCCCATGCAGGCGATGTTTTCTTTTAGTCTGGAAAGCGCTGAGAGACTGGATGATCATACTTCAAAGAAAATGAAACTGATGGCTCAGCGATTGGAGTTTGATCGCCTTGAGGCGGAACGTAGAAATGAGAGCGATCGTCGTCGAGACGAATTGATGGTGAAGCTCGCAGAGCGACTTTTGTAAATAATAAAATAAATGTGATCGAAAGCGCATTGGCTGTATGGTTCGGGGCGAATATAAACCAATCTGTATTCAGTTTATTGGAATGATTGCAGGCAGTTTAAAGAGGGTGCCCTAAATACTCTTCCAGACTAGGCGGAGGTAATTTGAAGTACATTGAGATTTGACTACCCTCTGGTTGCAAACATGTGTGGCAGTTAGTTAGCAAAACAACGACTAGCCACATCTTCCCGATCGCTGTTTGCCGAACCTTCTGTTTTTTGTCGAATTGCAAGAACGCCCAAAGGTTTTTTAAACGCCCAAAGCTTCACAACTGCCTCTCTTACAGAGCTCATATCTGCATTCAAAAGAGCTTCGTTGGAACCTGATTTTGGCATGGGAAAGGGGCAACTGATGTAGTCTGAGCAGCCATAAGCAGGATCTCCATAAATGCATTTTCCATCGATAATTTATATTCGGATTGTACTACGGTATTTCTTTAGTATGCACTCTGGATTCCTATCGCTCTGTTCTGCATTTAATTGCTTCTCTACAAATGAAATTGAAGAATCCATGTCCATCCCATGTCTTGTAGCCTTCTTGCTTTGAATTACAGAATGGCCAAAGTTGAATTTGGCATATATTTGATCATGTACCGTTGCGGCAGCCATAAAAACGACAGCATTTTTCAATTGGAGCAAATTTTAGAGGCAGCGCAGCGAAATTTGTCACAATGTTTTCATGGATTGACATCGGAATTGTCCGATGGAATTTATGTTGTCTCACTACAATCAACTCTTGTGCAAGAGGAAATCGTAAACCGTTTTATCGATCCGATTTCGAGCGAAGCGCCGAATCGTCCGCAGACAGCAGCTAATGCAGGGCCAGTACGAATGATGGGACGGGCGTCTGCCGCGTCATATCGAGATCGGCGAAGACCGGACAGGGCCATGATGGAGCACGCGGGTCGTTTTCGAGTTGTCAATGGACGACAGGATTCATTAAAGTCCGCAGAAGGTCGCCAAGAGGGCCAAACCGAAAAACCAACAAAAGTTCGGACGTTGTTTATGATGATTTTCTCCATTGGACAAAGGCAGATTGAACTCCGAAGCGATCTCAAGTGTAGTCCGTAAAGATATGGATTAACAGACATCGTCAACCTCGTTTCAGTCTATTCAACGATTTTATACAAAAGTTTGTATAAAATCAAGAGCTTTTTAAGATTTTTTTTTTTTACTTTTTATGAAAAAATATCTGCTCAGACATTGAATGTTTCATTTCAGATGGAGAACGCGAAACTCGTTCAGTTGAAGTCGTCATAATATGACGATACAGGTTCAAGGAACTGGTCCTTGTGTTTGCCAATCAGTGTCGCAATCGGGCTCGGTAACGTATAACTCAGCATGAACAGAATCCGGATGCGGAGTGACCTCAGATTGGCCGACTGTCCGGTCATGGTTTCGATCAGGGCCACGGAGTCCTTGCACAGATCTTTCGCCATTTGACGCATGATCGCATCGCTCACGGACACTTTCATCACTTTCGCCAACGCACGTTTGGCGGTAGCGGCATACATCGACAGCGCATTACGTTTCATGGTGAGGTTCACATAGTCCGCCGCCAGTCCCTTCATGCCCTCTCGATAATGTTCCACGAGGGCGTTGGCAACTGCGAAGATCTGTCCGGAGAACAGCAACGGGTCGGCGTTCGTAGAATCCTCTTCGAGTTTGTCAAGAACATAACGATGGAGAGCCACAGTAATCGTGTCCGCCACGGAGAAACACGCCATCCGAAATTTCGTCTGAACAACGTCGTAGGTTTCGGCCAAGACCGTGGACAGAGCGCGTTTAATCAGTTCGCGATCTGTTAATTTAGACAGGGCCGGCGTCTGTTTCGGACGTTTGGTGACTTCCAGGATGAGCTGAGTGAACGGGTGGCGCGCAACTAGGGTTTGGAGTTAGGATTTTTTGGGCGATGGGTGATTGAAAGGCTTACTGGCTTTGCCCAGTTCCATTCGAGCGTACTTTAAACGGGCTCGGTCACAATTGCTCTGTAACAACATCAGTGAAACGACTCCAGGACTCAGCAAACGTTACAAATGAAGAAAAAATGAACAAAAAAAAAACTCAAAATCCGCCCAGAGGCGAAACAAAAATCCGAAATTAAAAAACCGAGACGTTTTCATGAAAGTGGTAACGTAAATATGAAGTTTTCTAAAGACTTGAATGAAAAACTTTCCAAAAAATTGAATGAGAAACTTATAGAGAGAATCGCTGCGCTGTCAAAAGAAGGCATAAATCCAAACGATGAATTGGCAGAGCAAACTGGACCACGAGGAAGAAACATCAACGCCGTAGGAAACGTAACTGTTGATGATTGACTTACAAGCTGCGTGCGAGAATTGACTGACAATGGCACGCCGTGATGGTTGACCAGATTCCGGCAGAGTATCTCCGCCGTCGGAACATGGGCGACATTTTTGACGAATTTGTCGCGGACCGCCTTCAGCAACTGCGGAATCCCATCCGGAATCATAACACAGACGTCGCTGAGCATGAAGAACAGCGCGGATTGACCCTGCATGAAGAGCTGGAACAGAAACTCACGGACTTCACCTCCCATCGCATACTGAACGGTTTCCGAGCCGCCATTGAATGAGTTCGCGATCGTCGTGAGACGATGGCCGGCTTCGAGCGTCAGATGAACGACGAAGATGTTCAAGACTCGTTGAGCTGCATCGACGATGGTGTTCGTCAATGTTTCGAAGTGAAAATCGTCCTTCGGGTCGGCGGCGACGATCGGGAACTGGAGCATTCCTGTATAAGCGAGCTGTTCGCCACAGATCGAAGAGAACGAGTAGAGATTCTGGATGATCGTTTCGATGATGTCCCGGGCCAGGTGGGCTTTGTCGGAGACGAGATCGGTCAGATGAACGTCTTCACCCGGGCTGGAGTCCGGCTCGTCGAGCGGGACCTCTTTCAGCAGATGGATCGCATCTGGACAGAATTCGAATGAGTCTGTTGAACTAAGAAATGCGCAATACAAACAGATTTTCAACAAAAAAGCCAAAGCTTGTAAAACAAGTCATCTCAATAATGAAACAAATTCAAAATAAAAAAAAATCAACAGATTTTGAACAAAAAGGCCAAAGCTTAAAAAATGTCAGGTCAATGAAACAGACTCAAACAATAAAAAAAGATTTGCAAATTATGAATGTTTGTAATAAAATTTTCCATTGAAAACAAACAGAAAAACGGACTTTCAATGGTTTCGTCAAGAGAGGAGTAGAATGTATCATAGAAGAGCCAGAGGAAAGCGGTTTGTTCAGGCACCTAAATCAGGACAGTGTCAGGACACAAGGCGTGCTGGCCCCCCGACATGATCCATCGTATTACCACGCTAGAGTGTGTTGCCGGAATGGTCAAGACAGGCGATTTAGTGGAGCCGGCGTCGCCATTCTCCTTCGCTCCGGGCCCAGCGGGTTCCGACCCCGCCGTCATGCTGGCCCCGGGACCATCGGCAGCAATGCAGTTATAGTCCTGCTGCAGGGATGTTTTCGAGCGCTTGTTCGTCTGCGGAGTCTCACTGGTAATCTGTTACAGATTGAGATTAAGGGGAAAGTGGAGAAGATAACGTTACTGTAGTAGGGTTTGGGACAGAGTCCGGATTCAGGTCCGTGACGGAGTCCGAGCTCGAAATGATGGGAATAACCACATTGGAGGATTCGATTTCGTTCAGTGTCTCGGTCTGACAGGAACAGTCCGGAGATTGCTCCGTAGATTCGTCTTCATCGTTACATGGCACCACTGACACGCAGTCCGCGATGGTCGTGAGTCCATCGACATGCTGGAGCGGATCCTGATTCAAGATAATCTCCGGTTGTTCTTCAGAAAGCGCCGCTGTTGAATCCTCACCTGTAACATTACATTAGTGAGATCCTCCAGTATGAGAGTAATGTTACTCTTATGTTGTGAAGGTTCCGGAGCGTTATAAAATCCAGAGAAGTGATTGATGAAATCTTCAATAACAGCGGCGATGGTTTCGTTCCCGATATCACGAACCAAATCCAGTGTGCAGTTACGTTCAACAGCCTTCTTACGATTCATCATCTCCCGCGATGCCGAAAGAATCGCTTTCAGCCGAGCTTCAGCAGCTTCATGCAATCCGTCACGCAATCGGTTCAGCTCTGGGGCGATCTGCTGCCAGCGCTCATGGTCGAGTTTGAAGGAGAAGAGGGCGTCCAGGCCTCGGCGGATTAGAGGCGGAATTGTTTCCTTCAGGATCGGCATTGCGATGACCTTGACCTGATGCTTGATAACGCCGAAGTTCTTACAAGAACTTGGGAGACGAATACGACTGATACTATCAGAGAGGTCGCCGCTGAAATCAGGAACCATCTCTGTAACATTACAGGTTGCGTAAGAGAGGCGAGAATGTAAAATATCAGGTTGAATAAGAGAGCCGAAAATGCAACGAACAAACGAACAGACGAACAGGAAACCATTCATGAAGGATCAGCAATCGGTAATGGAAACATTACAATTAGAACGGACCTTGATAGCGGTTGATCAGCAGATCAAGGGTCAGTTGTGGCTATAAAACGAAGGTTGATTGAGGTCATCAAGAAAGTGAAGTGGCATTACCTTATCGACGAGCTGAACAAGGCAATCCGTCTCGTCGTTCTCGTCAGCGTCGGGTTCCGAAGATCGCGATTCATCTGCCGTTGAGGTAGCACCATCCGAGGCCTCTGGAGATTCCGGCAGTGTAACGATGACACCGGCAGTCGGCTCGGTCTTTTGGTCCTTCTCATCGCCAACGTCATCGACACATACGCAACCCTAAAACCCTAATTAGACAAAGTATTGCCTCAGATTTGATGCCATACAATATCAGGCACATCCGGGTCCTGTTGTTCGGCCTCCTCGATCAGAGCAGGTTTAATAGGGACAGATGGCAGCTGTTGTATCGGCATACCGATCTGAAGGGTTAGGGTTTAGGGTTATGAGTCGATCCTGTTCGAGGAGATCTTACTCCAGGTACGGCCGCGGGAGGCAGTAACGATTGAATCCGGAGTCCCCCCTGGATGGGACCCAATGGGCTCTGATAGGGCTGCACCTCGGACGGGTAATTGATCCGGTGGTACTGGTCCATGTCCACGTCATGAACGTATAGTCGGTGATGGATCTCATGCTGTCCGATCCGTTCCGTTTCCTGATGGAATCGGTAACGTAATCCGGGGGCGGCCGGCGTCGCCTCGGACAGATCGAACGGGATCAGTACGGCGTCGGATTGGTGGCGGTCGCGAATCACTCCGTACAGCGACGGTAGCAGGACCCATTGGACGGAAACCGCCGAACAGCATCCCAGCAGGACCAGGAGCGGGGCCAGTACGGTCACTGCCGACGCCAGAGCCATAATCAGGCAGCGTTTTCCCAGAATGATTCGGGTCGAGCTGACTTTTCACGCAGTCCGTGACTCGTGAAGTCTCGCCCTGGGCGCCTGATCTAGACCTCTCACTCGAATTCTCCGCAATAACAAAATCGTCCCATCTGTATTGATTTTTTGTATTATTTTCAATAAAATTTGCCTGATTTTTTTTGGTGCGCCTAATCAGAGCCTTGATTAGGGTTCGACCCTGAGGACATTCAGTCGGCATTTGCAGTTGGTCAGCTGATATTGTTCGATCTGCGGGAAGTCGTTTTAGCAGACGACTGCTGGAAGGCCGCGCCACCGTAGAGAGCTTAAAAATCGTCACGGTTATTAAATTTATTCTTATATTTAAAAGTTTTTTATTGTTTTGAGGGGTTCTGATCTGATTCGATAGATGTTGTTTTTTGTGGTCGGTCTGTTGCAAGGTCGCGAGGGGAGCCCTGTGATAAGCGATTGTTTGCATTTTGCTGCAGTTTAAGATCATTATCTTGTGGAGATCATTCAATTTCATCATGTCATCGAACATCAAGAAATCAGCATTTGTCCTCTGGTGAAGTTGTGGACGGTGGAAGGTCAGGAGAGCGGCAGCGGCGGTGATCGCAGACTTTATTTATTGAATTTGCTCTTATTCCGAGAACTTTAACGATTCGGAAAACAGAGGTTTTGAAACAGATAGCACAGAGTACTCCCTCACTTTAAGCTTAACAGCTTCCGGAGCTATGACGTTTGTATGGGAATTTCTGCCGAATAGAACGGGTGTGCGACTATCTCAATTTAAGAACACATTCGGGGAAAGGTTTTCCAATTTGATAGGCACATGATAAAAATATCGATTTAACAAGATTCAAACACTGCGGTTTTCACTTGAGTATATGACAATATCCGACTTTTGACAATAGTTCAGCGAAAGAAACAAACAATTTAATAGATGACAAGTACAGAATTCAGAATTATGGTCTCGATTCCGTTTACGGCCTAAAGTAATCGATATAAAATGTAATGAATGCACAGGCAGAGCTATTAATGGTGATTTTGTGCGGATATAAAAGTGGGAATTGTGATGTATTTGGTTATGGCATTGGTGTAGGAGAAGGGACACGACATTCTGGACATGATAAGGTGAGATCACGAGCACGCATCCATTTATTTTTACAATCTTTATGTATGAAGTGACCACCACAAGGCATCTTACTGATTGAATCCAATCCAGTTTCATCACAGAATAGACACGCAGTTTTCTATAAAACCATTTTGTCAGAACCGGGAAATATTCAGAACAAAAAGACCCAATGAGATTGTTAAAAAATTGGAAATGAAAGGGAGAAAACCAACTTTGGATTGTGATGATGTTACATGATCAGTCAATGTATCTAATTGAGAATTAGGTTGTTCTGTCATTGAGCTTGATGAAGGTAGTTCAATATTTGAAGGAGTTGTTTCTGTGACAGATATTGAAAGTTCATCTGTTGAGCAGGGTGATGAATGTTCAATATTTAGTTCCAGACAAACACAGCACAAATCATGAATTCGATCATGAAACAACAACAAGATTTAACAGAGAGCAGAAAAAGAGTGAAAAAAAGACCTTAAAGCGATCAGATTCGGTGATAATCAGCTCAGGTGGTGGCAATACAGGGACGACATTATCAGGGATTGCGTCTTGAATGGCTTCCGCTGGGTTGGATCTTCGGGAGACCGATTCGAACAGAACATATAATCCCAATACGAAGACAAATGGTGCGACCAATGCAAATGGAAGCCATGGAGCGGCAGGGTGAACGAGAGGAGACGGGGACGGACTTGAATCGTTCTCGAGCAGAAAGTGGCCTCTAAATATAGACCAATATCATCAGCTAATACATTGTAGAATCACAGATAGAATGAATACCTGGCTGATTGCAGAGAAAGCAGCTGAGCCAGTACGGCGATGAAGACCAGAAGCAGACGATTCATTTCAGCCGTCAGAATCGAATTCAGAATGACACCTGGAGGAAGGCCAATTGGCGGACTGCGGGAAGTAAGTGAAGTGAATGTGAAGTCGCACGGCAGGGATTGTCGTTCAATGACCAACAGCACGGGTCGTCGTACAGGCCCTCGCTGTTCGTCATGGCATCAGTACCCCATCTGCATTCGGTTTAAAACCGGAGAGGATTGTCACTTTTGAATTCGATGGCTCATCTTATATCAGCGAGATGATAGCTTTTGGATTGACATATCCAAATGGGGAGCTGTCCCATGTCTTGTATTCATCGCCTTTAAGCTGCTCTGAAATTACCGTTGCAGAATTGTTATTGCAGAATCTGAGATCATTTCATCTCGAAGTAGCGAGTACGCAGGCAGTTGCTGATATAAAGCGAACGCAACCTTGCGCCAGGCTTAGAGTCATCGCCCGGGGAGCAGCCTTCCAATAAGGTTGCGCCAGGCTTAGAGTCATCGCCCGGGGAGCAGCCTTCCAGTAAGGTTGCGCCAGGCTTAGAGTCATCAACCGGGGAGCAGCCTTCCTATAAGGTTGCGCCAGGCATAGAGCAAGACTGAAAAAATCCCTGGTTTTGGGAAATTAAAAATACGGTTTTTGGTTTTTTGTTAAAAAAACCTCAAAAAAACCCAAGATTTAAAAGGTTTTATTCGTCAAGCTCATCTTCTGTACACTAAACCAGTCCGGACGTTCGTTGTCAGGCATGGAAGACATTAGTTTGTGGAATTTTGAACATTTTAACAAATGTCTTTGAGCCGATTCAGATTTTTGTGATGAAAGATTGATTCTTTGCAGTGCCGGCATGTCGCAGACTTCTGAATTTGGGGATTGGGGTCATCAGTGAATAACCCCCATATTGCTGAGGCACTACGCCCCGATCTTTTGCGCAACAATTTGGGATTATTATCATCTGCGCTCGCAAGAGCAGAACAGCAATCGTCAGTCTGGGATTGCGGTGACAGTTCTATGACATCGCAATCAACCGGTTCAGCACCCATATTGTCCATGCACGCAAATGGGTAGACGGGTCAAGACTCAAGCGACAGTTCCAGCCCTGGACAATGGCTGGGGAAAGAAGAAAACCCCGGACTGCGCAATGCGTAAGCAAAAAACCATAAAAAACCCGGATTTGGACCTGGATAAAAAAGAAGGTTATTTTATTAAAACCCTATCAAACCGAACCTTTAAAAACCCCGTGGTGAGTCATCAACCGGGGAGCAGCCTTCCTACATTGTGAACCCTTCTGTGTCCTGTACAGTATCTGGTTTCTGGAGAGCGATCGGCCGAGCGCCTCGGCCCAGGCAGCCGACCTTACATCCCCCGGGTTCGACAATAGATCAATGAATGCAGCCTTTTTGTCGAAAAGGCGGATGATGGTGGCAGAGAATGTTGAATTTATTGCCTTCGAATTCTCGAATTCGCGTCAGTTTTTGTTTAGTGGGATGGCATAGACAAATATCAACCATAACAGGACGCTGAGGCTGGACCCCTGTGGGATGCCATTTTTCTTGTTGTTCTGTGCTGTGTGTCCTCTGTATGATACAGTGAAAGCTCGAAGTGTCAACCATTGGTAAACAGTATTGATGATACGCCAGTTTCAGTTACGAGAACTCTGATAAAAACTTCGGCTAGGACCGGACACCGTTTGTTCCTCTTCTAAAATCAAATACCTCCCTGACTTTATCAAACTTCTTGGGTTTTCTAGATCAAACCGGGCCCAGATAATGAAATTTGCAGTTGAATGAATGATAATTTGATTAATATATCTCATTTTCAGACTTGGAAACAGAATTTCATGCACTAACGTATTGTTCTATTTGCAGAAAGGAATTCGTTGATTTCGCTTTTGTCTATAACATTCTCTTTGGATTGATGGTTCCATCTCTCAATTTTGAACACATTGGAAGGAGATGCAGCATTATGCACAAGTAGAGCTGAGTCAAATTCAACAATCTTTTACTGATTAATTACTCTTGTTAGCATCTACAGCAGATAGAGCAGGACATTGTCCAGTATGTCCAGGACAGTAATTCTGTTGAAATTGATAATGATCAATAGAATGTCCAAATATATGAGAGAAATAATTGACATCCTTATTACGATGATGTTCAAGACAGTAGAATATTGGATTTAGAGAATCTCCGAGATATTCACTCAGATCAGATGATGGATTCAAATTGTGCTCCTTCATGTTATTATTCATTAGCTGAATACATTCCAACATGAGCTTCTGTAATATATTCAACAGAAATACCAAATAAATTCGAACACAGTAATACCGTCTCAATTCCTTTCATAGAATATCTCAATAGACAATGAACACGATTTTCTCTATCACAAACTAGTTGTGATTTGATCGAGTATTCCTTATTGTCACTGACAATGAGAGTCTCAAATCCGCACTGTTTACTCTTGCCTTTGTAACTAGAGCAACGCGTGTAAAAACGACTATGAGAAAGCGGATTTCCCCATCGAGATTGAAAATCCGAAGATCGTTCTGACAGCATATTGTAACACAAGAAAGTACTGGGTAACATGTTCGATATAGCCAGTGGTCACATCCTTCACGTCTCATGTTCAATTTCGGGTCGGCAATCTTGGCCCGAACTATTCTTAGACATAAACTGGCCACCAATATCAACTTTTCTAACGTGGTCTCCGAAGTTGAGATTTCCGAGGGTTCCGTCAATATGAGCTGATAATCGAGAACTTCGATAATAATCGGGTCTTTTGCAACTTGAAATTTGCCTTTCGGTTTCCTCAATATATTTGTATCAGTAAGGAACGCGTACTCGTCATCATCAGGCTGATTTTTCTGAATTACAGTTTCAGTGTGAGATTCCGAATTCAATATGAATAAATCTCACCAGAAAAGCACACAGAGTATTGTAATCTGTGATCTTCTCGACATTAAAATCAAACAAGTTCAGAAATTGGGGCACAGCGGTAAACAATGGCAGAATGAGTTGCTTTGGTGGTGAGCTAAATTTCATCCGTTTGAAGGACGGATTCTCGTTATCAGGAGGGATGGAAAAACTATCTCGGACCTGATTCATAGACTGATTGGTAGTTAACAGTTTAGATCGGCATTCATCTCCGGAACATTCTTCATGGAATGTCTGATGATGGAAGCGATTTCCCCAGACTGTCTGAAATCTCCGGAGATCTTTCTGACAGCATTGCATGACACATCGTAGTACAGGACGACACACTTGATACATCCAATGCCGTATTTTCCCATCATTTTTCCAAGACCATTCATATCTCCGGGAGGCCCAGATCAATTTCCGATACAGATTCGCAATCAGAATCAGCTTTTGTAAGGTGACCTTAGCAGAGCGGATTCGTTTGATTTCGTTCACATCCAGATCATGTCCTTTCACATTGATAACCAATTGAAAGTTAATCGATGAGTTTTGAGCTGCACCAGAAGACAGAGAATGAAGTTCTTCATCATTCGGATCTTTGATCTAATCTACAGTCAATATACAGAGGAGAAAAAGTTCATCAAAATTCACCAGAAATTTGCAGAGACTGTTATAGTCATTGATATCAGTAATTTCATGATTGAAGGAACATGAAAGGTCGGTTGACGATGATATCTGGTCACGAGGACGCTTCCGGGAGATGGTTTCCGTTGGTTCATTATTCTGATATGAAAACCTCAGCAATTTCTAACACATGAAACTTGATAAGGAAACATTACATTGATTGATTCCTGAATAGGAGGTAATGCCGGAACAATATCTGTATGGTGTGATAAAGATGTTGATGTTGATAGAAGATCAGGTAGAAGAGGGGCGGCCTCTTCCTGAAACAGGAGGTCGGGAGGATAGAGACTCACATTGAGATCGGGAGGATAGACACTGATATTGAGATCGAAAGGAAAGACTCTATCAGGAGTCTTTTCGAGAGCGCCTGTAACATTACAAGGCTCAATACTGAATGCAGCGAAGCATTCAGATAGGTTCAGTATCAGGAAGGGAATCGCTCGGGCAAACATTATCAGGCAAGAGAGAGAGTTCGGAGTTGCGAAATTTCCGCGAAAACGATTCTGCACGCAGTTTTTGCTGTATTAGAATCAGATTTAACAGGGCAGATAGTTTGACAATCTCGAAAATGGTCTCACAGTTGATTAAAAGAAACGACATTCAGGTGATAAAAGCAAAAACTGTGTAAAGTACGGCCACAAACTCCAGGGCCTCTGTACAGAAGTTTGGGCGTCATTCCGCTCGACGCATGTTCAGATCGTGTTGAAGCCGTACACAGAGGCCCAGTGTTTTGGTTGCCACAATTTCGTGTCAACAGCAGGCGCCATTTTTCGAAGCAACTTTGCAGCAGAATTTGAAATTTGCATTCGGAAGAAAGTACAGTATTACATTATTATAATAATCCCCTAAAAAAGCCCCAAAAAACACCGCGATAAAAGCCGGCCATTTAGCGTGCGCAGATTCATTCACAGTGTTTCATAAATTTCTAAGCTCGGGAGATTTAGCTAAATCCGTCGCCAACAGACTGGGTCGTCAGGTCGTGCGACCCATAATTGGGAAGGGTGAAATATCGGCAAATTATTGAATGACGCAGTTTATCGATTCGTCACGGACTTGCAGTTTGTTGCCCCCTTTTTATTGACAAAATCGGAATCCATCCTCGTTAGATTTCTGGCTCTGTCAATGTCGAGGTTCTGGGTCCTGGCTTCGTTACTCAGTGTAACGATCACATCGGCGGCCTCCACTCCACGGGTTCTGTTACAGGTAACGTTACCTACTACTATGAATCCGCTCAATTCAACCCGAGTTAGGACGATTGTCCCGGTCTAGATCACGATACACTTCTCAAACCTACGCAGAATGGTAACATGAACTCCATGCTGTGTTACCATGAAACGTATCAATGACGTTACCAATAGGTGCTTGCATCGATTTCAATGAAATTCTGGAAGATCTGCAACAATATCGTACCTCCCCGTGTATCACTGATACGATATCTTCGCATCTGATCAAGAGATGTAACATTATTCTCACCGAGGAAGTCCGCGTCGATGAAACTCTTCAGAATTTCACGCTACATTGTGAGAAATCGCTTCATCATATGTCCGTTCACCTCCTGGGAACGTTCTGCATCTCGCACGAGTTCGATCTATTTCCGCATCTGCGCCAATGCCGACAGCAGATCGGGACGTACTGGACCACGCTGGAGAAACAGATTCAACAGCGCGCCAGTGACACTAGAATAATGTTACTGAATGAGACGGATCAGTTTCTGTATGATCTTATATCTGATGAAGATGGATCTGTATTAACATTCACCACATATTGGATAATAAGTGATAAACTCCATCTGGAGCTCAGTAGGAAGATCTCCGAACTACAATCAGATCTTGTTATGCAGACTGTTCGTATCGAAAAGGAGAGATCTCGCGACACTTTCCGCCTGATTGACACGAAATTATGGGACAATTTCGGAGAATTCCGTTCCGATTGAGTACGTCTTGTCGTTTTTTATGTTGCCAAGATTGATATTCGTTCTTGTCAGGTGAAACGTTTCACGACCCTTCTTTTCCCACAATCCTGTAGATACAGAAGATGACTTCATGAGCGGTTTCATATCTGAATTGCTGAACGTCAAATATTATGGTAATGACGATGATAGGAGATCTTCACGTCATTCTCCGCCACAATCTGTAACGGAACTCGACAAGTCCGAGACTGTCGTGAACCACTCGTCTAACGATAATGAGCCAATCAATCCTGCTGCTTCATTTCATCATACTGAATCTTTATCTCATGACGTCGGATATGATACTCCGGATATTCTGCCATCTGCTATGAATATGGAGGCTGAGAATTCGATGAATGCAGATCTGAGACTGCTGATGGTCTGATAACGCTTGACCATGATGTTCCTTCACCATCAACTGGACATGTAACAGTATCTGTTACAGACTCTCCATCATTCGTTACGGCAACAACAGATCCGCACACAGATAACGAACCTCGGCTTAAGAATCACGAACCAGCTGCTGACGGATCTTCCAATGGTGTTACATCATGTCCTGATGAAAGTACAGCAACGTTACCATGTGATGGCTTGACATCCACAACTGATTATGTTACTCCGCCATTTCTGTTACCTGATCCGTCCGTCCAGCAATGCACTCCGCAACTTGAAGAGCCGTCTGCGACCGAATTACGGATGAAATCTGTTACAAACTCGGAGCTGATCAAGTCCGCAGCCGACTTCGTGTGTCAAGATGATACACCCACGG
>RBZT01000823.1:0-19872 GCA_003693705.1 Polymyxa betae
TTTCGCCACCACTCACATACAGTATCCATTGATTGCGCGATCCACAGTGACCCATACTGAAGAGTGACGTATATAACAGGGTTCCACAGTAGCAGTTTGGAAGGGTTTCTATCACATTGTTGATGGGGCGATGATGTCTAGTCCAAACTCTGCGCAACTCCTACAGTTGGACACGACCAGTTGCATTCCCCGCATTCATTCAGCTTTTTTACCTCTGTCTTGATGAAGGCCTTCTTGATCGCCGCCCTGGTCCTACTGCCGGCCTGTTCGCTGGCCGCTTCCATCACTGACAACGGTAGCAGCGTCCTTGTGTTTCGTTACCGGTTTGTATTGATGGTATGACAGACTCGGATCCCGTCTCG
Source organism: Polymyxa betae (assembly GCA_003693705.1). Lineage (NCBI taxonomy): Eukaryota > Endomyxa > Phytomyxea > Plasmodiophorida > Plasmodiophoridae > Polymyxa > Polymyxa betae. The sequence continues at coordinate 363 of RBZT01000823.1, forward strand.
CCATCGCAGTCCCTCCCGGTCAATGACAGCGACGATCTGGATGGTAAATAATTACATCCATTTAGTGTAATGTTACTCAGTGATATTATTATAGACCACGAGCTCGAGTTCCCTCCTGGGTCTCTAGAACGTTTAGAAGAGCTTGTCGAAACTCTCTCCGATATCCTCTCTGAATCCAGCTCCGATTCCGGCTTTGAGTTGTTCGATGACGATTTCGAATATTTCTTCGAATGCCTGGACGATCTGGAGGATTCCATGTACGGCTCGGAATCCGAATCTGAACAATCGGAGATGTCATCGGAAGAGTCGCAAAGCGATTCTGACGAATCCAGCGCTGATGCCGAGAATCCCTTCGATTCATGGTTCTTCAAAAGCATCATCGAAGCTTCCCACTTTCTTGATCAGGTGCAGCCTGGCTTAACTTGGGAAAAGGCGCTGGAGATGCCCTCTGCTGAACTTAAAACCTTACTCAAGAAACATCCGAACGAGTCGTCGTATGAAATCGTCACGCTACTCCTATCGGAAGATGCTCGTCAAGTATTGAATGAGATCAACATTGAGCTTCGCTCTGCAATGAGTTATGCATTCGCTAAGAAATCGGCCAATAACTCGCCACGTCTGGCTGACGATCTTCTGATCCCGGCCTGATTGGTCTTCTCGCTGAATGGGAAATAAACCCTATTCTCCATTGTCCTTACTGTTAAATTGTTGCCCATAATTCATCGGCCTTTTATGTGCTTGCTGTTGCTTCGTTAAAACATTTTGCATTTAAGCATTGAGTGAACACCCTTCAGCAAAATGCTTTTGCGGATCTCGTTTATGCAGGTTTTTTCCGTCTCCCTAAAAGTTCCTTATTTGATATATTATACATTTTATACAGAATTGGACTGAATTCTAGCTGTTTGTTGACATGTTTCCGCAGCACAAGACATGGGGGTTCTCTCTTTAATGATCATCAGGAGCTCCTACGTTCTTTCAAAGCTGACTGTATTTTACATATTTATGAAAGTTAGCTCTTATTGAGCGCTTTCGGTAGGACTTGAATGCTTCTCGAAAAATGTATAATAGACTCCCCGACCAATGCAACAGGGACCCGGTTTCCAATAGATTTCAGATTTCCCTGCTGGTTACCCAGCTTATTATTCTCCCTCGTTATGTGTATAGTCAGGGCATCTGTGTAAAGGAAGGCGGTATCAGACCATAAAAGGATCATCTGGATACGCACAGATTTCAATTTTTCTCAGACAAATATCGATGGCAAACTCACATTGCAACACGATGTCGATTAGAGCTGAGAGATCCTACCAAACTTGCTTAAAACGGTTTATACATACAAACGATCCTGGGGCTGAAAACGATTTGATTTTTCCATTATCCAGCCCTTGTTCGAGTTGCAATTTGATATTGCATAATTGATGATTCGGTAGTATGAAGCAAATGGCAACCGAGATACATCGAAGATCAAGATCTTTGCCACGGAAATGTAGAACAAATGGAAGAGAAAATCTGCTGCCTGCGGTTTGAAAAGAAGGTAATGAGATGAATTTCAGGATTGTTGAACACAGATGGTGGTGGATGACGATAGATGTAATCAATGGGCTGTAGATATTGTAATGGAAACCAAACAGTTCGTCTGACGCTGCGATGACGATTCGATCATATCCAGAGAAGGGAGAAGAGAGAATGAAGGTTGGATAAGCTCGACGCTATCAAATTTACGCGCAACAGCGAAAGAGCTTTAACTCTGAGCCAGCTTATGATGGTTATCGGCGGTTTTTTCCAAAGAGTTTAGATGGCGCTCAAAGTCTGACAAAGTAGGAATCATGAAGGAGGTAACGGCTGCGATGAACGTCGATTCAGCAACTATCAAAGACCTTTCCGCTGTCAACAGCGTTGACGTCACCAGTTCGTTTCACAGCGGTTTGAACGATCAACTGAAATCTCATAGCATGAAATTGCATCCAATTCAAAATTCAAAATAAGTATTATAATAAGGTCTAAAAAATCCACTTCGAAAACATGAGTTCGTTGACCTCTCGTCTGCAGCTATCTCCACATCAACATTATTTCTACAAAGTGCGGATACTTTCAATGCCTTTTTGGGTTCGATGTTTCCAATGCAGTAGAGCTGCCTGAGCAGCGGTTAGATCGCCGATGCCTGTACATGGCTTCTGAACACAAATTCTCGAAGATTTCTGGGCTTTTCGGACTGGGTCGTAATGTGCCGGAGACGTTCGTACACAATGGTACACGGATTATAACGGTCTCAGCTCATTCAAATGATTGTGTCCAAGGTCTGTTCCTCTTGGAGGACGTTCCGAGATGAGATTTTATTGCAAGACCTGAGGTACTGCTCCTATCATTGTGATTACCAGCTTTACACGAACAACCATCTTCTGAGCCGATTCGGTCTGTACGAAAAGCAGCAATTGGTTTGCTTAATGTTTACCATGATGTCTTTTTTATATTAGCTGTGAGAGCAGAATTGCTGTAGCCGAGCTGCATAGTAAAATCATTGCAAACTAAGAATTAACCCGTTTTTTGAAGAAATTTCAACAAAATGACAGATGATCGGAAATTGCCATAGCAGATTTCTGCCAGCTTGGTTGACTTGCACGAACAAGAGACAGACGAATTGTCAGCGATGGACAGAAACTTCACATTCTGGCACTGTACGACCACCAGCGCTACTCATCCCATGTAGTTCGGGTGAATCGTCATCAATTCCAAATAGCTGTATTGTTCCATTGATAATCGGATTCACGTTCGTTCTGCTGCTTGAGAAGTTGCCTCGAATGATTCTGTTCATCGGCGTTCGTCGCATGTTTCACACACCATTGTTGCATTTCGAATTCATTTTTCCGTTGACGAGATCACGGCAGCAATGCAGACGAACACGCTAATCGCCTGACAATGAGTAGCTCGCTATCAAACAGTATTCGGAGCGGCAACGATGGAGACGATCATTTGACCGGAATAGAAATACGATCCGCTCATGATCGACGGCATCGAATAATGCAACAGCTCGAGAATCTAGGCAAATTGACGGCTGAAATAAAACCAATTCGAAATTCCGCGTCCTCTGAATGCTTATTTCCTACTCATAAACATTCTCAATGATTGTAATCACTATTTTGGTGGACTTAGAAAATCACACAAGAATATGCAGCACCATTATCTGAGAATGAATTATGTAGATCTATTAGTACAAAATTGATAAAAATTTTGAGAAAATGATAATTGTAATGTATTAGTAAGGAGATCTGGGAACAAACATGATTAACATCCTCGCAACCGAAGGACCAGCTGGAGAGTAGCCTCCTTCTGAATGGAATAGGAGGCAATAGTACGGCCCCATTCTAGTTGCCTTCCAGCAAATATAAGGCGCTGCAGTTCGACAGGAATACCTTCAACATCTTCCACGGATTGGAGGAGTTCCGTAACAAGAGCATTCGGCGGAACATCGATTACTCGAGTTTTGCCGGTCAACGTCTTAACAAACAGTTTCATCAAACCTGAAGACTTCAATTGGAGATGAGAGTCCAGTCTGGGCCACCAGATCGGAAGGGTTTTGGAACCTTCCGTAAGATTCGGATACATGGCCCGATATCGGGCGGACTTCTCCGATTCATTCAGATACGGGTTATATTCTAACTCGATCTTGTCCGAATTCGACACTGAACAAATCAGCTGTCGATATCCTTTCGTATCGAGGATATGTGAGCGCCATATTAACTCGATTAAAGGTAAGGGATGAAATCGAGGCTGGAATTCTGGGACATCGTTCAAGATAATCTCAAGAAATCGCTCATACTCGCGTAGCCCTTCCAGCCAGAAATAAGCTGGGTTCCGATTTTTGGACTTCGACGGATATGAGAATTGCAAATGATCAATAAGAGCTGCAACCTCGTTATCGGGGATATACTGGACCAGGTGCTGGTCATGTCTTGGACAGCTGCACCGAGACCAGACCATCGTATTGGAGGTTTCAGGATCGTGTTGACAGGCGGATCTGTTCACCGCATACCACTGTATCAGGGTGATTTTTTCATCCGAAATCGGATGAAATTCAGCCGAGTCCGCATTCGGGATCGGAATCGGACGATGCGATTCTGTTATCATTCCTTTTCACAGCAATTCAGTAAGGCGATTATCATAGAATGTAACGTTTACGTTTGGGATCTCTAGCAGCAGATCGGGTTGTTCTTCCTGTCGACATTGTAGATTTAAATAGTCGTGATTCAAGAGATTACAAAATCCAGAGAAACCGAAGACCCAGATTCAATGACCCGAAAAAAAATAGCGCGACTTGCGCACTTTTTCGATCCATGTCATTCTGTGGCAAAAATTCCGTTCAAGTTTCTCTCTTTGAGTCTTTTTCGGTGACAGGAATCATATAGGACAAACCCGAAAAAGTGTCAATGATGACCAGTAAATAATTAGTCTGGGAATTCTCAACTTGAGAGCTTTCTCCAGTTGTAACATGAAGTCCAGGATTTTGGGTAATTTCCACCCACTCATTTTCTTTACACATTTTTGTCCAGTATTTTTATTAGATACATATTCATTCTGCTTTTTTTTAAAGATGTATGGCATTGTTATGGAGAAGATATCCAGATAGGATTGCTGCCAGGATTGATTCAGAGTAGTGCGATCGAGGACGTTCTGCAACGATGATGATGCGATTGCATGACGAGCGCATTATGAGATTGGAGATCGGAAGTTGCGATCTTGTTCCGATTATTGATGGTGGAATCGGAAATACACGATCAGAAAATATTCGAAACGGGTTCAGCCATGATCAGGAATGATTGTTTGAAAGAGAGATTTCTTATAGCGTTGGTGACAGATAAGAAGCGATTCTGCTGATCTCGGCTCCATTTCATTATAACAATGATGGAGATTGAACGAAATTCGATGATGGCAGACAGGAAAGCGAATGCGGATTGTCCAGATGAAGAGGACCTTCAGATGAAGATGCGGCGGATCTGGTGCGGACAGAGCACGTGACCGTATCTCGAGTACTTATTGATCCATGAAACAAAAATTCACTTTGATTTAACCAATGCTGAGCTGTGAGATGCCAAGATAGCGAACATACTCGGCTCTCCAAGTCCGGAGCAGCAGCACGAAAAGATCCCGGGGTCGTACCGGCTCTCAAAGATCTGGGTTTTGTATCATGTCATGATATGGGCTTCTGGCGATCACGCAACGTACTTCGTCGTACTGTTCATCTCCATTAGCTGTTATCTGCTCCCTTCCGTGATTGAGGATTGAATCAGACGTGTGCGACAAGGGTTTCGTATCTATATAGACCGTCAATGATCTCCGGAAAGCAACATCTCTCATCATTAACGTTCGGCCTTCGGAGCGTTATAACGAGGCCAATCTATTGCAGAGACAGCTCCATATTCCATCATAAACTGCAATTTCTTCTTCGGCAAATCCGATTTGCGGCGTTTTATGACAATCTCATTATCTCGTGCAAATTCTGATCATGGTCCAGGCAAAGACGAATCACGTTCCTGTTTGATTATATTCCGAATCTTTCAACGAATTTGGAAACGGAATTGACAAAGTCAGGGCACCTTTCCACTTTTTACGCTTTTGCAGTACAGAGATCCGACATGAAGGGCGACCATCTCGTCCGGAAGCTGCATGATTATGAGTATCTGTTCCAATAATAGAGCCCTCCCTCCTGGCAATAGTTTTAACCCAAAGGTAGCAGACCGTTTTCAGGAAAGGCGAAACGATGCCCTGCAATGAGCTGCTTTCGGAGACAGGATTTACAGCATTCAAAGGAGTACAATGAACAGTATCAAGAAGCTATTTCAAACTTTCAGTAGGCAATGATTAAACAATCTGCTGCATTCGGTTACCAGAATGGCGATGGTTTCTGATAGCTAAATCGGAGTTATCTGTAGGTTTAAAATCCTGATCCGGATATGCAAGAAATAAGGAATCAGGTCTGTAAATTATTGCAGAATTATTATCGTGATCTTAGAGATCTTGCGATAGAGGTATAACTACAGAATAATCTGCTTAATGACGAGGTCATATCCTTGTATGAGCGTCACCTGATGGTGAGGATGCAGCCTCGCCACGATAGAGATAAGATCCGGTTACTGCCTGCATACAGATGTTCCCTATCAATGGTCTTAACATTAGACGCAATTCTACAACCAGATAGTCGTCCAGCAATCATTAAGCGCTTTCCATAAACCCTTGGCCAGATAATCCCATTTTTTATGATCCCGATGGAGCTGTTCACGTCGAAAACCTGATCGTTTCGTCCCTACGAGAATACAGGTCTGACAATAGAAGGATTTAATGCTGTGAATGTGACCAAAGGTGATGATATCTGAGCCAGTTTATTAATCAGATAGTGACCACATTGTATTCGAATCGCTTTCTGCGATTCATTGCAGTCAAACAGAGGTTGCCATTATATATGAATTATTTCCAACCTTCATATACTTAATCAGTGAGATAAAGAGCATTTAGATATAATGATTAGATGGGTCGTGTGTCCAAAAGATATTGAAATATCCCCTTATACGGGGGGGTCGTCAGACGTTATCTTTCGTGTAATGTTCGCTGTTCTAATAGCAGCCAGTTTAGTGGCTCATATAGCTCGAGGTAGCAGCGTCATAGATCTATTCAAAGATCCATACAGAACCCTAAGTCAGAGCACTGTCACAAACCCTACATTCAATAGTCAGACTGTTATCAGCTCTATAGCCATCTCATATCAAGGATTCGCGCAGGTCTCATCACAATCATCGCCAACTCCGCACGTTCTCTTCGCAATCCGCCCCTCCCAAAGCGTCCAGTACGACCTCCCGAAAGTCTATGTTACAGGTCAGCGATATCTGGCTGCGAATATTTCCACGACAAATGGCACGGAGACGTTTATTGGTCCGAGCATCAATCTGGATATTTGGTTCGCATTCGGAGTATCGATTACTAATGGCGCCTCCTCGTCACGTTCTGTTCTATTGTATTATACGAACCTGACATCAGCATTAGCTACAACAGCGATGTTCTCTATGAAAGGGAATCTGCTGCCATCCAGTACAGCTGTTGCTATTGCACCAACTCTCACCACGGTCTTCTATCGAGTTTCATGAAAGCTCCTATCTGAATGTTGATCTCAGGATCCTGTGCCCGTCTATCTATTGTACTTACGAGTATTTGATTGGGCTCTAACAGCTAAACAATTCGGTTTTTATAGCTGGTGGAGTCCACCTCCCAATCTTTCATGGCAGATTGGATCCGAACTTCGCGTTTTTGGCTGCGAACAGAATTTCGCGGCCGCGAACGTCTCCTGTGCTGGAAACGCTCCCATAATTGATGTGAAAGCGGCTCATTGGGGACGCCCGATCGGTCTCTGGCCCAGTCTACAGAAAAATCCGGCCTGTGCTATCCCGTCAAATTTAACGTTGGATGTGGTTAAGAAGAAGTGCCTGAATAGGCGTTGGTGTATCATACCCCAAAGTAATGGAGCGTTTACTGGGGCAGATCCATGTTCATATCAAGTTAAATGGGTTGCTATTACATTCACATGTGCAACATCAGCGGTTCGGGCCAGTATGACATCGCCATCTTCGTCAATGTAATCTATCATGTGTATATCTATTGATTTCCCTTTGAATGTTTTCAATTTTTTTGCATTTGTTTTAGTTTCTTTCAAAGTTTTGAATCTTTTTGCAATTCTTTGGTTTCCTTTCAAAGTTTTGATTCCTTGTGCATTATTTTAGAATCCTCTCAAAGTTTGAATCTGTTTGCAATTTTTCGTGATTCTGCCTGCTTTTGTCATTGGTCAAGCTTTTCGCTTGATGGCCTTGAAGGCTTGTTTCGGCCAAATTTCCTGTTTGACCGAAGTCGGAACGCTTTGATTTCGGATATCACCAGGAAGGTTTCGATTCCGTGTGTCGTGATGCCTTTTGTCCTGCCATGCTCTAACGAAAACATTGCCTTTAGGCCAGTATTCCCTTCGAAGTCCGCATCGAACACGAATGCCTGGCAGATATCACTGAATATCCATATGTTTGCTCTATATCTATCAGAATCAACTATTACGTCATTGAAGTCGTACTTCATGCAAGATATGAGTGCGGCCCTATCGGCGCCTCTCACAAGATTCGCTCTCCCAGAGTTTCATAATCTTACCACAACATCTACATTATTATCATTCGTGGTTCTACCGAACGCCTCCGACCCTGAAGGCACCAATCTTGTCGCTAAGTTCGCCGAACAGATTCAGATTCCAGGCAGTGTATTAAGATTAGGAAGTTTATTACTATTAGCAGATGATCCTCCTGTAAGCCTCACAATCATACCAGTCCGGGTCGTGCTCTGCGACTCCGGCTCATATGTAATCAGCCCTAATCCATGTACGACCAGAAGCGCGTCGCCAATGTCCGAGGCCGGTACGCCCGCCTTTAGCAGGAACTGGTTATTGGGAGCTGCTGGTGCTGGTCTGATCGTCTTGATTGGTTTCGTGCATTATTGCTGTGCACGAAAAAGGCTGAAACATGTGGCATCTGTGACATCGGTAATGACGATGGCGACGAGATCGGATGGTGTCGCAGTCGGCCTCAACAGTACACTACCGGAGGCAATCAACATCGATGATATTCTTGATGCGCGACGGTTGCGGCAGAAATCTTTCAGGGAGAGGCTGAATCAATCCAGGTTACCTGTTGATACGTATTCAAGTGAATCTGATATGCGGTCGCGCTTCTAAGCTCAACCAAATTCATTCTAGCATGTTGGATGACTTCACGTTTGCTTCAATCGTCAATGGCACAGCAATCATGAGAACTCATCTACCATTAAATTGATAAACTTTTGATCATGTGTAATGATTCAAATTGGGGTGATTAGTGAAAGTTAGGTCATAACGTCCAACGTCACGAAAGTTGCAAATCAATCAAGATCTGCATTACGTTTGTGGTGCTGATTGAAATGAATAGGAAATCAAATATGAAAGGTTCTGCCATGATTGTCGTGTACAGTCAAGTTCGAACAGAAATTGAGAACTATTTATGCTATGGAATATTATATACATAGTCGTTATCATATACGATTTAGGTCAGGTCGATAGGCAAAGTCGTATTCAGTCTCATAATCACTCCATTTCAGGTTGACGTTCTTGCGCTCCTTCGGCAGCATCAATGGCAGGTCGATCAGCGACGAGCACTTCATGAGACGTGATTCGAGAAGTTGAAGCATGGGCCGAGGATGCTCAGCATAATCCATGGGTACTGACCCACCAATGAAGAGTAACTCGGAAGCCAATGGCCATGGGCATTCGTGGCCTCGGAAATTGAATCCTTGCCTAAATCATAAACTCATCAGAAGATGAAAAACTGCTTTAACATATAAGCGATGTCTCATTTAGTTAGAAACAAAAATACCAAAAAACAGAGAAGCTAAACAGAAATGATTTGCTGAAGAAGTTCCTGCCGAAACGAAATGACAATCCTTAGTATCTAGCAGCGTTCTGTGAAAATTAATCAACCTCTCTAGAGAACCAGAAAATAAAGGTTGAAGATTCTGAAATACGAAAGATACGATGGAACCAAAAAATCGGTATTACCCTTTCAGACGATCGGTGAGTTCGCGGTCTCCAAGATCGCAGACGTAGTTATCGTGAAGAAATCTTGCATAATAGCGACTCAGTTCGCGCAAGATCTCCACAAATAGACAAAGCGAATTATTGAAAGTGGTTCGGCGATCGCGTTCGGCGTTCTCGGCATAAGCGTTGATGTAAATACCGGTCATAGTTGACCAGCAATACAGACCGAAGACAGGTAGATGTACATACTCGATCTTCGGGCATCGGAAACTGATATGTTCGGGATTCCGAAACAAGTTTCGGAAGAAAACCTGGACGACCGGCTTTGTAATATATCGATAAGCTCCTTCTGCTATGCCAGGATCTGGTCTCTCAGCAGGTTCTGCTAAGCGAAACCGCCACAATCCACAAAAAACATCACGAACGATGTTAAAGTATCGCGATTTCGCTGCCAGAACCAATAGTGGAATCAGGATAAGGTAGAAGTTCTTGCTCGTTTCAGAAGAGTGGAAAAGAGTATTCAGAGACTAGAAAATGGTTGGTGTTTTGACAAATAGTGCCTTTAGACAAAATACTAAGCTAACCAAGAAACGAAATTGAGAAAAGCAAATGCAGAAGTTTCAACAGCACAAACATAAACTGGAATGAAGAGGCAAATCATAAAAAACAGATTAGAATTCATGCTATAAATACAGATGGCATTGCCGATTCGATTAATATAAAACAGTGCAAAACCGTTCGAAAATTACAAAGAGAATGTAAAAGCAAATCAGAAAAAAAAAACTGTTTTTGAGATTACCTGAGACCCAGGAAAATCGGTAAGATCACGCCCATTAGCTTTAAGTCGACCTAGATATGTCTCCAATACGGGACGCCAGATAGCTTCACTTTCCTTATCGGTCCGAGCTCGGGCCAGCGCCGATAAAGGCACCTGCTCCACTATCCGATCGTAAGCGCAGGCCGGTGGCAGGGCCGACGCTGTCTTCCTGCAGCAGACATCAAAGTGTCCTGGCATGATGAATCCAAGTTTGGACCAGGCTGCCCTCGGCAGTGGTCAGAAACAACGCGCCGCCAAACATTCACCTCAATTGTTTGCCAGATAAGTAGTTTCCAGATATGACTTTAGAATCAGCATTGCGATTGGAAACCTGCCCGATACTAGTTGAAAGAGACACAGTTATGATGATGACGACAATATGGATGAATGAGGATAGGGTCTGTTCTGTTACAGTGAAGGATGAGAGGGAGGCCACGCCATCATTATATCCCTATTGCGGTTTGATAACAGAATAGGAACGTAACATTACCTGCAGAATTAATCTATTGATCATTCGGACAAGCTCTGTAGGGTCGTAAATACGAGATCTTGTCCGGGGATCATTTTATAGCCTTTTGATTCTATTGAATATGCGTTCCTCTAGTGGTATCATTCTCATAAAAGAAGTTTGGAATCATGCAAGTTTTACAATCATATTTTGTGCCGACATCAGATTCTCGAAGTCAATTGTTGCTTCATTGCGGCGAGTAGAATGTTTTACGAGCCTGACTAGAATCAAAATTGTTGTTTTTTTGTTTTGAATCCATAATAAAGGTTTAGTAACTTTAGTTATATAATCTACGTTTGAATAACATGACGAGATAGGCTTCGATAATGACAGCAGCTGTACCAATAGACCAGATAAGACCTTTCATTTGCAATGGCATCTCCAAGGCGAGCTTATCACAATATACGGTGACGAACGTGACAAATAGCGCGAACATGGCAGCTTGCAAACGTCCTGTAGGTAATCCATCTTCTAATCGGTTCAAGAATATTGCCACGCAAAGTGTAAGGCTTGATAGACACAAATAAATTATCGTTGAGAATACAAGCGACTCAGGATCGCGAATTGCATCGACAATGGAATTTCCCATTAATGAGATCAGGCAGACCCAAATAGTGGCCGGAATTTTAAAAAATGTACGAGCAGTAATAGCCTCTTCCATTGAGGTCATAATTCGATTGTGGAATTGCAAACGATGATGCGATGTCTCGTAGTGGTCGGGAGGAGCCAACACGAGTGGATAATTGTTTGAAATGGAGGGCAGAGGGTCTTGGAGAGGGTCTTGGCTGTTGACGTTAATCATATGGAGGGATAGTAGAATAGATAGGGTAACAACCAAGAGAGGCATGATAAGAAAGAATTTGGATCCAGGAAACAGGTGTTTGCCAGATTTCAATTTGAACCGGTGCAAAACCCGCAGATAATCGTTAAGTTTAATTTACTAACTACGTAATCATAAAAATTAACGATAAATATAACTGCGCCCGGTAACCTTGCACTTATTTGAATAAGGTTTCTTAAAGGCGCCCCGTGGTCCCTAGACCCCCCGAACCTCTGGATCTTCATTGAATGCGCCACGGACACCGAGCTCTAAGCCTAACTCAATTTCGTTTGCTTCTGTTGCAACTTCCTCCTAGAATCTCATTCAGACAGTCAGCGCCTGACGATGATGAGTGAAGCGATGAGGAGATGGTCATTCAACTACTCATGAAAGACTCGTCTAGTCAAGAGGATGCGAATTTTGCTCTAACGCGCCGTCGGTTTAACAAGAATCGTCGTCGGGTTTTTTATGATAAACTTCTTCATGAAGATCATTGGGGTATCAACCCGGTTTAAAGACGCGCAGGACTTTACATGGGCACTGCAAATCTGTCACCAATACGGTCGTAGTAACTAGTAAGCATTGCTATCTGAATCGGTGCCTACAGCAGCGTGTAGAGTAACCTCTTTGTATGCAATCGTGATCTTGAGGTATTACGTAGGCTGGAAGTTTTTGGTTCCAGAAACCTTACCTTTTGGCTTGGCATTGGATTTGACTTCAGCATCAACTACCATGGAAATGAAAAGGACACAAGAAACAGGACAGGACAGAGCATGGGCTTAACAGAAGCAGCACTTACGGACAGGGTACCGGACCGGGCTCTTTAGCTGGTTGCGCTGCAGCGGCCTCTTCATCGGTTTTCGGAGGCTGCGCCTCTCGAGCTTCGAATGTTACGGTGGTAGGGTTTGTATGTGGCGTGGCACGACATTGCACTCCCCCAAAGTGGACGGTGGCTGGGAAGAAGATGCGACGCCAATAATCACGAATGACTTGCTCGTCGTTAAAGCTGACACTGGGCTCACAGCAATCTTCCGAAACAAGTTGGCCTTTCCTCCAGACCAGGTAATGACGCTTGTTGCAGGGCCGCGATGACGGACGATATGGTCGACGACAAAACAAACTGATCTTGTGCAGGGTCTTTCAATACGAACTTCATCTGAGCGGGAGCGGCAGAGCGGTGGTAGAGCTGTTGATCATGATCTAGGAGCAGGTAACTTCCGACGCGGGTCGGCAAAAAACCTTGTAAGGACCTTCATAAAACGGCTGCGTTTGCTAGAACGGGAGGGTCAATAACCATCGAATACGAACCAGGAGGATATTGAGCCTTTCAGAATACGTTTCGAGCATGCAAACGTAGCGATGATCGATGGCGCAGGACACCTGGTCTAAAAGACGATTTTCGACTGCCAAAAGAGGCCGTCGCTCAGAAATTGCATTCTTACGCGAACACGACGGTATGCATGTATAAGCTGCGACTCTTGATACATATGTTCGTTAGTAATCCTCCAGCGCAATGTTCAAAAGACGACCAAACATAACCTAAACGGTACCGATCCGTGAACAGCTGCGGATTTATCCTTCATGAACATCTGTACGACTGGGACGAATCGGCCCCAAAGACTATCGTCCCAGTCAAGTAGCTGGTGAATGGCGCGGCACGGAGTCTGAACAAACAGTTCGGCTAAACCATTTGCACGGGCGTGATACTTGATGACGAGGCGATGATCGATCCCTGCATGCTGTGTCATATAATTGATCAATTGATTGACGAATTCGGTTCCATTGTCTGATTAAAACATTCGAGAACTGAAATCACAAACATAAGAACTGCGCATCAGTCACGGACAATTCCGGTTCGTCTTGCAGAGAACGAGTTAAAGCGATGCGTGACTGATCGCAGACGATTACCAACATACCGGTGGGTTTGAGCTTCGTCCATCAATCGATGCACATTCATTGCTATTTATGCTGACCGACAACGAAAATTTCGGCTCATAGCCGTCCGTCGCCTCGATGTCAACGGGTCAGTCAGAGAACGGATCCTTCTGCTCGAAGTGAGAGTTGGCTGCTGTCCGGTTCTGTGTCTGCGGGTAATGGATTTAGGAAGACAGACGCGATGTCAAACATCATATGGCAGCGATGAGAACAAAATATTAACATTTTACAACAAAGACATGGAAGCGTCCGTACCTTTTGCACGCAGCAGATGACGGGGTTGGCGTGGACTATGCTAAAAGGATGAGCTATCTGTCGCCTTAGAAGCTAAGCCGCGACCCTCGACGGTAGAATAGCTGCCTTGACCATGCCGTTCGTATTGCTTCAGTCCGCGACGCTTGTTATGTGGCATGCTGAAGGATGGAGAAGCCTCAGACGACCCGGAATGCTCTTGTCGTGAGCGAGCCGATCTTTCAGCGGAGCAGTACAGAGTGAGCTGGGTGTTGTTCTGAAACTGTTCAGCCAGCGTACTGTCATCATGGGAAGCTGCTACATAAACACTATCCAATCTTGTCTGGATTACATCGAGCGCGTCTATTAGCCGTGAGATATCGGTCACAAGTGATATAAATGAAAACAATTCAACAATATCACGTTATTGGAACCTTATAACGTGATATTTTTGAATTAGTTTTTCATTTATATGACTCTTAATTCTTGTTCGGTCGCGGACTGTTCGCCTTGGTTACGCTGGGACTGAACGAGATCTTGCTCGTCCAGGTGCTGCACTTCGTCGTCGACGAAGTGCTGGATAAACCTGGTGCGGATCTCCTCCCATGGCAGACCTCTCTTAACCAGGTTTTCGCTGACCAGATCTCCCTCAGTCGAGTCTCAGCAGGCCGCGAGAGCAGCCGGATACATAACGACCAGATAGCTGTGAGCGCGTAAGCGTCAAACGAAGGAGATGAAATCGTCGGCAGGTCTAGACTCCTAAGCACTTGAGGCGTTTGAATGGCGGCAGGCCCGCCTGGAGCCGTGCCAAGTACGACGGCGCCATCAGCGATTATCAGATCGTCCTCCTCGCGCACAAGAAGTCCTTCGATTTGGGCGATGAGTGGAGGTCTAAGACGTGAGCGATCCACTGGGACGGACGCGGCGTCGTTTGGCCTGTCCTGGAGGCAGATGAACGGCGTTCGTATTCCGGCAGTGAGAACCTTCTTCTCCCGAATTATTCATTTCTAGCGTGGTTCGGACTCGCTTGAACAATATGATGATCACTCTAAAGGAAGTCGGCAGACAGAGGTCAAGCAGAATTGAACCTGCACTTTATTTCCAAAACGAATGAATATAGAAAGGGCGCAAGAAACAGGACAGGACAAGACTGGTCATGGGCTGCGCATTATGTACACGAGGGACTTACGCACTTGCTACGTGGCGTAATGGACAGCTGCTGGTCATTGCTGCTGTCTGAGCGGCCTCTTGACCTGGTTGCGCTGCAGCGGCCTCTTCATCGGTTTTGGACCTTTTGGTGTTTTGGAAAAAGCTGCGCCTGATGAGCTTGGGAAGTTAGGGTTGTAGGGTTTGGGGTTTCGATGTCGACGCCAGTTTCTGATTTCGATCATCATCTGACTCGTAATCTAATTAATCGAACTGGTCCTAGATCACACTTCCCTCGCTGTCTTGACGTCGTGAATTTCTAGTTTCGAGCCATGGACAGAATTGACTCTCTGCCGCGCGCCATGGTCGGTTAGATTGCCTGGCCGAACTCTTATCGGCCCCATCCAAACATCACAGTGCCGTACTGGACCCTTTTTTTCTGTAACTCAATATCAACACCTGTGTGTCCACGTCGGCAGTCGTGTCTCGACCGATCGTCGCTGATCTCGTCCGACACAATCAGTGACGCCTTCGACCAAATGAGGGTTTTCTCTGTCTGGTGTTAGGCCCAGGTACCTGTCACAGCTTTCAAATTTCTTCAATGGGATATGAAACTTTGTATCAAATGAGAGAAATCGGAGATCATGTCCAAAATAACAATTTCCATGAAATATGGCTGAACACCAAAAAACATGACAGCAGAAAAAAATCCGACATCGGTACCCGGAGGTCTGGATTCGAAATTGAGATTAGACTATGTGCGAAGTCTCTGCCCATCTTGCATCAATACGTACTACTAAATATCCTTATACAAGCAACACGAACAAAAATCCTTGTCATTACTCGGTGTCATATTAATTAGGGAACTCTGTCTTGAAATTAGTCATCAAATTGTCATTTGTATGAGCAAAATGTATGACCAAATAGCGATGATGATGGATAGAGATTCCAATGAGACCGATGCAGGCAGGGACAGTACGGCTGGGGGCAGCCCGTAACCCCAACTGGGGCCAGTGGGCTGCACCCCTGGGTCGCGCCCACTGAGATCGACAGAACTTCGCGTGATTCTCGACCTACATGAGAGCTCATTGCAGAATCTCTTCTAGATAGGGTCGAATCAATGCCCTATACAATACGAGAGATGGTCTCCTGGCAGCTAAATCGTTCCGGGGAGCGGAATGGGACTCTATCGATTCTCCATCTAAAGCCATCAACTAAGCTCAGGGCAGGCTCCTGGATAGCTCTCATCCGGGCAATTCTTTCGATATCATTTATCATCGCTCAGCTCGCTTTCTCCAATGAAACTCTCCCCATAATCAATCATAGTTTTTTGGAGAGAGTCACTCTCATGTGTGATGCGTTCTTTGCTATTTCTTATTTTATATTGGCATGGAAGGCATGCAGACGAAGATCTCCTCATGCTGTAAATCAACATTTTCAAGCTGATCATGGTCGCTTTTACGACGATCCTCATCATGATTGTCATCGATGTGTTCAGAGAATTGAGCTCCCAAAGCTTTCTGATGTTCGTACTTGTAATATTCTGGCCATTTGATCTATTATTTGCGTATATTGCCAAAATAGAATTCGAGATTACAGCTCATGGGGACACTATGACATCAATTGGGATTCCAACATATCATGTCCCATATTATGACTGAAATATTCGACCTGTTTTTACAGAATACCAAAATCATTCCTGACCTCTGTTCGTCTAATCAAGAATCGGCAGCAATATGTTCATTCACCATCGAACACGAAACCAAGTTTCTGGAGGAGTTTTGCAGAGGGTTCTCCTCATATCATGAAAATGTTAAAATACAAATTGTATTGTTACAGGATCGCGTTACTCATGACACAAACACCGTCGTACTATCTCTAGCCCGAACATCATGTCGATCATCAAATTCGGTGGAATCTGTTGCTGTTCTTTTCGCAGCCCTATTCGAGATTTGGATGTGGCTATCGCTTTGATCGAATCCTGTAGCGATCTGTTTAGCAGCATTACCAGATGCCACCCCAGCTAATGCATCAATAGCGGCTTCAGATGCCACATTTCCTTTAACCCAATCGGACTGCATATGACGTTCTACAGGAGCATCAAGAGCATGATATTCCTCCACGATGCCTTTGTGTACAGCCGCTTGATGGCTTCGGACATCTTCCAGAGCGCGATCGCGACCTGCAGCACCAAGCGGTGCGAACACGGCGCCGCTCTCAGCTGCTTTCGAAGAGGCGACGGCATTGACCACACGGTTCGCTTTGTCAACATGACGCTGATCAACGATGATGCCGGCGTCGGGGATCGTATTCACGAATCTGGATCTGTCCCGAGTAGCTGCAAAATCAGCAGAGCTGGAACCGGACGCCAGTCCACCTGCTATAATATTGGCTTGTGAGCCAGCGGCTTTGTTGGTTACCCCTCGATCATATCTAACAAAAAAAATCGTATCTCAGAGAGAATGGACTTTTTAGGTGAAAAATACAAAAAAAGAAGTAAAAAAAAACAATATAAAAAAATAAAAACGAATTGAAAAAAGAAATGAAATCAGTTGCTTACTGCTCTTCATCAAGCAGTTCAGCTCTAGCAAATTGATCAACATGTTCAGTATCCGCCATATCTTGATGACGATTAACGAAGTTTCGAGCGGATTTAGCTCCAGCTGATACAGCACCAGGGATCTTGGCGATTTCGGCCATACTACGCCTCTCTTCGTGCATATTGCCACTATCAATACCGATCTGTGCCATATCACCAACTTGACGAATCTCTCTGGTTCTATTCACTGCCAACATTCCACGATCATATTCGCCCGATTTCCCAATCTGTTGTTCACCAGCGGCAACATATCCATCAGGACCTTTTCCATCATTAGGGTTTAGGGTTTATAAAATGCTTGAATGTTACCTGCAGCTATGTTTGCATCACGTTCTGCTATTTGTCCTGTTGCAGCACGATTAAACAACCGAGTAGATTCATCTAGATCAGTCTGTTCGACGGCATCTAGAAGACGTGATCGATACCCTTTCTGAAACGCGTCGCCGGCGATGTTCTTCGAGCGGGCACGGCTGGCCAACGCCGGCAACGGAATACCCGCCCATGAGTTGGGAATCAGAACGGCTAGGGCAACGGCTACAACAACTATGAAGGTCGTCATAAACCTAATGATAAGATTATGAAAGTTGGGTTTCGGTCATTCTTGAGATACTTTCATGATGTTGAAGGTTACGTCGTTTATCGGCCATTTTTGTCCATAGATAAATATGGATAGAATTTCATGGCGTTATTGCAGGGCATTCATAAATTCGTTCAGCATTTTTACTGAACTCTTCAATCTTGTCTTCAATCTTGTAATGACAAGAAGCATATCTAGGAAGCATTCGAGACAGTTTGACATTGTTCATGAAGAAACAGTCTTATGGAGAATCATATCAGCTACTATCGAAAGGTCCTATTCTGCAGTCCCCAAACACCGGAGCCAGATCTTGGCCAGGCAGCCTTAGCAGAAGCCAAATAAATTGGCGCGAATTTGCCGCATTGTGAGATCGGAGAGGATCCGACAACAGAATCCGGAAACGAGCTTCTGTTCAAGAGAAAATGAGGGCTTTAGAAATTGGAAAAAAATTCAAAACGATAATATGATTTGAATGAAATGGCATGGAAAAACGATACGATAATGGACGAGTCATGATCTATATCTTCGGTATTACAACATATGAGTTCCACCAACGCTATCGCCCTAAATGGATGAATATCAGTGCTTGCAAACGAAATTACACGGATATTGTGGGCCTTCGCCAATACAGTCGTAATTCAGGAAGACGGCGAAATGTCAGTTTGGAAAGGTCAAAATGGTCTCATAATCAGAAAATCCAGCCAACAACCGGTATTTTCCAAACGATATTCAGAATATCTTCATCCAATACATTTTTTGCAGCCTCAATATGCCAATTCATTAAAGTTTCTTAAAGAATTATTACATCTCCTGGCAATAAAATGTCTACCCGGAATGTACATAAAGCTATTGTATCTGAATAAAAAAACATTGGAGAATGGGGTATTCGAAACCCCGACCTCGTCGTTGCTAACGACGCGTGATGACCAACTACACCAATTCCCCAGATGATCCATTTGTTAGCATATGAGCGCTGTTAGATCAATCTCGAGATATCAATAGCGTTGACTCACGCTAATTCAACCGGAAGCATTGTCTTCCGCTTGCATTCTAACAAATAAAACACTTCTTCAAACACATTCCAGTTCAAAACCCTCTCCCGTCTAACACCATTTGTTAGCATATGAGCGCTGTTAAAGCAATCTCGAGATATCAATAGCGTTGACTCGCGCTTAGTCAACCGGAAACATTGCCTTCCGTTTACATTCTAAGAAATAAAACACTTCTTCAAACACATTCCAGTTCTAAACCCTCTTCCGTCTAACACTATTTGTTAGGCGGCGTAGATTCTAAA
>RBZT01000573.1:0-10127 GCA_003693705.1 Polymyxa betae
TATCTCTAGTAGATGCAGCATGAAATCAACGCTCGAGTCGGATTTGCGAACGATCTGGCGCGGCCTCGCAAAATGATGTATTTACCGTAGTCCGTTGCGGCCATCAAGACTCGATAAATTCTCAAAAAAGTCCATTTCTCCAGCCCGTAAAGTTTCTCATATCATTCGCATGACTTTCTGATTTATTGAGTAGAATCGCTGTTTATTAGAAAGATACTGGACGTTCTTCTCTCGATAGGCGTCCATGGAGCGGAAGCTATTCCGAGCGAATCTTCTCATGGTAGCCAGTGATCCTCTCAGCGATTTTATGAACTCCTTTGGAAAAATTAGTTATTCCTGTAAGGGGAATTTGTCTTGTTTATTCCTGAGAAGAGTGAATGAGCTCCATATTCCAAAGATTCCTGGTGCCTGTCTAGAAGAATCGCATCGGCCAAATAATGAACCGGGTTTTCCGCCCCATCCGTCGCAAGCCAGTGCAAACTGATTACGTAATTCGGATCAGATGGTCGTTGAACAATAGCGTCTCTCGGAATTTGGAAAAGCCTGAGCTTGCCCTTTGTAGGAGCTGGACCCCCGTTTATGTGGAAATCAGCCCAGAATGTTCGATAACTTGTCATCACATTATATGGAGGTGCTGAGTTTAGAATTAATCACATTCCCTGAATAGGATTTGCGATCGTCAGAACTGGATGCATAATCCGAATCACTGTAACAGGGAGTTTCGACAACGTGACTTCTAAACGAAGATTCCAAACTCTTTAGTGCCCATTAGGTATCGAATCAGCTGTTTTGTTGTATTTCAATGTTTCCGGCCGCGGTTAGTACTGACTCAGATTTGTTACAGCGAACGTGATGTGAAGGAGAGCTCAAGAGCAACATAAAGTAAGATTCGGATTGCAGCTCCAGAATTTGGCCTCATCGAACATCCCATGGCTGTGTTTGCCAAACACTTCCGAGACACAAAATGCTTTCTTGTCTGGATCATCAATCCGTCGTAATCGTATGAAGAAGGACAAGCGCATGTAAGCGATTGTTTTATGCGTTGGCAATCCTCGGATACATTTTCTTGGTGTACAGCCCGCAGCAGAAGCAAATCAATGTCACGTATTTCAGACTTTGGGTGCTCTTTTGCTACAGTGGACACTTCATGGAAGAAACTCAATACTCGCGTGCTTCAGATAAAGATGAAAAACTTGTCAACCAATGCATCAGAGCAAATAAAAGTGCTCCCTTCACGTCAACCAATAACATTGTCGATTGAGGTGTTAACTGAAAGGTCTGATGCACTTTTTCATCGGAATTTGGATGGAGATCTGTCGCACTTAGCAAAGATTGCTCTCGGAATGACATTCTGGGCGCATCCATCTGCAGTTCTGCACTTTCATCGGCATCCGTGAATGCATCAGGACCATCCACAACGAGCTGACCCGATGATCCATGATACACAGCGGGACCAGCCGACCCTAGCTTCTCCAAGCCGCCTAACGGCCCCTAACAGAAACAACTTTCCGAGGCTCGAAAACATGATCCCAAACCACAAGACAGAACACGGATCGTTACAAAGCCTCAAAGAGCCAAGAAGGTCGCCCTCGCATAAACATCGCTCACCTGACTTTTCTATGTTAATTTTAGTCTCTTCTGGAAATTTGTTGCAATTATAAAACGTCTTTTGTGCGAGGGATCGCTCACGTACATAGCAGGGTCGTAATGAAAACCGGGCCAGAAACAGGACCGAGCATGGCTCGGGACGGTTCGCAGAAGGTTCATTTCCGCAGCCCTTCACTTGCCAGGCGGCCACGCATGACGGCTCTGCTGCCGGGTGGCAGGGCCACTGAGATGCGCGGCTTCTTGAAGAGCAACCTCTGAGTCTTGGCTGTTGCGGATGACGAATGGGGGGTTGTACGACCTATATGGATCTGGAAAGGTTTGGCAAACGCTGGCCGGTATGTTATTGAGCTGCGTCTGTCTGAGCTTATTGGCTGATGCGAAACATTGCCAGCAATAACGAGAGCAAGAACAAGAGCTACATTGAAAGCCAATCACATTATAGGGTTTAGGGCTTAGGGTGATTTGATCGCTATTAGATCCGAGGAAATCATCTTGCTGTAAGAACAGCGATGTTGGAAGACAATTTGAGCCCTGAATTGTGAAAATCGGAGGGCGGCATACGAGAATCGAGCAAATGGGAAGCTCAGGAATCGCGCGAAATGCAGCTTGGTGGGAAAGTCGCTTCACGATCTGCAACTGGGTCGTGCTGGCCCACATAGGTAACACTGGGTTTTTACCAGAAATCAGCCATTAATTTCATCAGCAGCCATTAATTTCATCAGTGAAATTCCTCTTGAAAACACGTCGCTTTTAGCCAATGATCATCTCAAGGATGGATTAGGGTTAAACCCTAACCTTGAAATCGGCAACGGCATCGGGAAAGTATTCAGGTCGTAGGAGTATTTTTCCAATCTTTATCCAAGCGACGCCGGTTTCACGACCGTGTTGGATGCTTCTACCAGCGACAACAGACGAGGCCGTCGCCTCCGATAAATGGACGCCGCTCGGCAACGCATCTAACGATCATATTGTGATCTGGTGGCGAGAAGTCGAAATGTTTAATCGGCGATCTCCTGATACGATTAGTTCGTTCCTTAGTTAATCTGAGCTCAAAACGAATGCTGCCAATCTTTATGATTATGGATCTTCTATGGCTAGTTTTACTTCCAAACATACAAAACCATCGAGAGAACGTACTGGACCTCGAAAGTTGCAGCATTTCATGCGATTTCTTGCATGAAGGATGACTCCGAGAGACGAGAATAGCTGATACCGGGCCTGTCTGGAGCGACATCCGAAAATCGATTCTGATTGCTCAATTGGACGTTCAAAAATCACTTTCAAAAAGTCGTCTGAAGATCATTAGCAGTTTTGATGAACTTGACCATTGATAAGCTTGCCTACAGAGGGCATTTCTTGCTCCAAACTGACCATAAAAAATTTGGAATGACGTTTGAGTAGCTCGTTGTTTGTAGGCAATGGTAATCCGAAGACTTTCTATCTTGACGGCCACGATTGGCATTACGTGTTGAGCTTCATCTCTTGGCCGACATTAGGGAGCCATCGCCATCACACAGATTTGTGTTTAGCAGAGCGCCTGACGATTAGAAAACAATTAATACGATATCCGATTTTCAGTATAACAGCTTTCTTCAAAAGCACTAACGACATCTCTGCTGTGAAATTGACAATTGCCGCTCTGAAGCAATAATTGACATCTGGCGATGCCTTAATCGGACCAACAGAAGCAAACCGATTCCACATCCTGAATATCGCAAATCCGAGACGTCTCCCAAGACAGCTCGGCCCTATCTATAAAATGTGATCTTCAACAGGCTCTAAGGCTCTCACCTCCTGCTTCACAAAGCCCATCGCCAATACAACGCGGCTCGCTAGACAATACCCCGCAGTCGTGCTGGCCCAGAACCCTCGCAATGCATCGGCGTATTGATTCTAGCTGCGCATCAGACGAGGGACAATTGCTTCGAAGAGACGCCGATAGCCTCGATCTGGAAGCCAAAGCTACAGAGCGACAATGCCAATTCGGCAATCGTCATGTTGGATACAATTTGCACATTGGTCACCTCCTACATTTAATCAGAGCATCGTGGGAAGAGACGCGAATGTTGAGAATTTAGATGGCCATTGGATGACTCTCGTCTACCATGAAATAATAGAATCTCAGCTGTTATGATATGAAGCGAGAACACATCTAAACAGCGGAAGCCAATCATAATACAACGCCCGCCATCACATCGTAATCCAGAATAATCAGAGGAGAAACAAGAAAACAATAATGAGATTCTGTTTAAAATCTCGTTTAATTGCAGATTTGTTCCAAAGACAGATCGTTTGCTGGCCGCGACATCAGCCCTATTTGAGCGAGGATTTGCGATCGGATAGATTTGGGCTCTGACCGACGCCGCCAATTTGTCTCATCATGGCCCAACCATGCTCTCTGGGCTGCGATCGGCGATAATGCAGTCGTACCGGTCCCGGAACCGCTGGATTCAGGGGTGAGAGTCTCTATCTTGCTCGGATTGCTTGTTAGAGCAGATGATTACAAGAACAGGTTCTATCGCTTATCAACATCTTCCATAGATTTGCTCACAAACCGAATTCTCATCAGTTGCGAACAAATTCGATTTCAATGAGATTTTCTATCAACAGGTAGAGGCAAGATGGAAAGATTGTCGCAGACGAGCGTCTTGCTGTCTGCCTCATAGTTGGAAGGCTTCTGAGAGTTTCGAAGGCGATTTGGTCAACAAGCAAGCTCGATCAAAGAGGAATGCCTTGGAATAGCTTCAAGCGAACCGATTACCACAGATTCTAGAATGTTACAACCACATGAAAACAAAATGCTGGATTGCAAAATGAGAAAGAATGAAATATGTAGAAACCAAGGCCATAGAAAAAAGTCATGTTGAGCTGCATATACAAAACTGTCGACTAAATCATATCATTTGCAAGCGAATTGAATATCACATTCTACAATTTATATAAGCCAAAAAAAAGCAAGCAAACTTTAGAATTGCAAAACATTAGCGCCTTCAAGAGTATTGAGAAGGCCCAGGGAGCCCAGTCAAGAATCGTATTGAGCTGCCTAGACGTTTGAAGAGTCCATTCATAATAAAGAGGGAGATGGATTCGGAAAGGTGGAGAGAGAAAGAGACTATCAGAGCGTCGACCCGACCCGAGATCTGCAAGAGCCAGCATCGGCCAGGATCTCCCAAGGACGCGATTGGGGTCACCAAGCAGCCTGGGCTGACGACGATGGCAGGGCTCGAACGATCTCATCCCAAAACAAATGGATTCAGTTCGATCTTTATAGTGAAAGTTTGCTAGCTAGGTTTACCACGATTTCTATAGTAAAGTTTCGTTAGTGAGTCGTTTTCTAGCTGGCAGAAATCTTGTAATGATGCCAACATTTTAAATAGATTTTCATGAAAGCGTGTCTCTATAAGCTTTTGAAATTAGCAAAATCAGAAAGCAATGCTACATTTTGCTTTTAAAAGAGAAAGGCACATGCAGATGATGCAACAACTGCGAAAGATTGATAGAGAATTGACGATTTATTGAAAGACAGCCTATATATTGAAGATTTAGCTCCAGGTGGCGACAGTTGGCTCAGCCGCCCAGTCCTGCGTCTCAGGGACGCTGACGCCCCAGCCAGCGGCGATATCTTCAACCGGTTCCACAGGTTCAGCAGCCCACTCGCCAGTAGGGACGGGTTCAGGAATCTCTTCGCCGATAACAGCCTTCTCAGCTTCCTTCTCGGCTTCTTCAGGCTCACGGTAGATGAACAGATCGGGCATAACATCCCACTCTTGCTTGCGAGCCAACACGCCGCGCAGCCGAAGAACTTCACGGGCCAGGAGCCAGTACAGGACGGCAACAGAGTTCTTGCTCTTGTTGTTGGCCGGGATGGCGATGTCGACGTTCTGCAGAGGCGAGTCGGTGTCGCAGAAGGCGATGACAGGGATGTTGACGTAGGCGGCCTCAGAGATGGGCTGGTGGTCAGCACGCGGGTCGGTGACGATCAGCAGGCGCGGCTCCATGAACATCTTCTGGATCTGGTTGGTGAAGGTACCAGGGTTCCAGCGGCTGGCGACATAGCGAGTCTGGGAGTACTGAGAGAACTTGTAGACGGCTCGCTGTCCATAAACGCCTAAGCGACGAAATTAAAATATGAAACTTTAAAGAGAGGCGGCGCGGGCTCCCTCTGAGTCGAGCGGCGCAGCCTCCTTCTCTCATGTTACAATCTTACTGTTGGAGATGACACAGACGTCGTCAGGGTTCTCGATTGTGACAATGGCTCGGGCGGCGAGCATCAACTTCTCCCAGGTCTTCTGAAGGTTGATGATCTGAACGCCGGTCGTGGCCGAGCGCTTGTAAACGTATTCTGGGGTGGGTTCAGAGAGGCAGAAACGAGCTCGTGGCCGCCGCCTTACCGGCCATGTTAGGGTCCAGATTACGGGAGCCGAGGTGAACCTCGGCGGCCAGCATCATCTTGAGGTCCTCCTCGGTCATTGCGAGGGGCGTCTTCATGACCTTACCCACCATCGTGACAGAGACGAGAAGCGATGACGAGAAGCGATTGTATGAACGGATTCGGTCCAAGGTCGGACTCCGCCACGGACTTTTGGCTATATCGCTCCCGCGCTAAACTTTGAAAAAATCCGATGAAAATATTGGAGATTTTTGCTTTTTTTTCGAGTTTCTTTCGAGTCGCACATTTTTTGGTCTCTTTGATTGGGTGTTATATTGACCTCTTTAGGAAGCACAGCGGCCCCAGGCGATATCTTCTCTAATCTCACTACACTATTGGATTCGTGCCGACGCCTTTGAATGCCTCCGAATTGCAAGCGGACTGTGTTTTCGAATTCGGCTTCTTTGTATCCGATTTTTAGAATGTTTAGTTACCCAAAGTTTCCTTGGAAATATTGTCATCGTAGTGACTAGTGGATAAAATCAGTATAACTCTGTGCTGTTATCTAGACGCTATAGAATGGAGGTCCTATAATGTGAAATTGCAGGAATTGTTAGAAATTGTTTATTCTGGTGCTTGCCTTTGACACCAAGTCTAATGTTAGTCGACCGCCGCATGGACAGTAAACTCAAGCGCTTTTATTGGCCATACTGTTCCTGGCTGCATTGTTAGATTTCGATTTTTTTACTAGTAAACTTCTCCTTGGAATCGCTTCTCTGGGAATCATCGTCTCTTTCTGGGATTGGCTAGTTGAATAAGTCAGCTCAATTGGGAGGGTCTCGCTAGATTCGAATCATTCGGTTTTGGAATCATAGAATATGATCAACCTATTTACCAATCAGCATGCTACCACAATTGCGAGATTCGAATGTTCTCATCGCCGCAATGAATGTCATAGCAAATTATGCCTCGATCCTATTTCATACGAATCGTCAGTATACGAATCGTCAGTTTGAGCCATGCAAAGATAGAGCCTGTTTGCTAAATCTCGACAAGAGCGAAAAAAAAATGGAGAATGGGGTAGTCGAAACCCCGACCTCGTCGTTGCTAACGACGCGTGATGACCAACTACACCAATTCCCCAATCGCTGATTCGTTTACAGATGCGCACATTCATCAGGCTTGCAACAGCGTTTACACTAACAATAAGGAAGTATTGCCTTTTATATTACACTAATTCTTCAAGATCATTCCAATTCAAAACCCTATTCATTTAGAGTCCCATTCGCCTCTATTTATTTTATTAAGTGATGATTCGCTGCAAGACAAGCTGGCATTTTCGACAGAAATTCAGTGAAGCCAAGGAGCATGAGCTGATTCCAACTGAAACAGCCAAGCCAGAGCCGTAGTTGAAAAACTTGTAAAGTTTCGACTTAGGGAATGGTAGAGCCGACGGCCCAGCCCATTATGTTTCCAAGGTATGGCTTACAAGAGGTCAAGGCGGCGATCGTGTGAAGACAACCGCTACAATGACGATCACAACGATGACGATCATTCAAATAAATATTCGATCAGAAGGTGGCCTCAGAAGAAGTCGGCGATCAGAGATGGCGAGTGATTGGTGACCGAGAAGGCGGCCCCCGGCTGAACTCTCCACCAAGGCATACGCCATTGAAATGCCCAAGATGGCAATTCCCCAATACATTATTCAAACAAACTCTCGACGTCAATAGCGAAATGGAGTAGTAGAATATGATTAAGGTTGACTCAGGTAAATTCAACAAAGTCGCAGCTCTTTGCTTGTTGCGAATTTATTAGCAAAACATCTTCATGCCATCCTGTATCTTGGAGGGAATTTTTCTATGACAGACCCTGAACAATCGAAGTTTCCAACTCATGCGAAGGCATGAGACCAACCAAAGGGATTTTCGGTGGTGATTTGGAGCAGCATAGCACATCCACGACCATTTGTCCTGAGTTATTGCGAATGATAAAAGAGACCGTTCACAGATAGGTTCGAATTGGGATCGAATCAAATCGAATCCAGCTGACTTCTTTAATGCAGTGTTTTCGACCATCTGAAGGTATAAAGTCAACCGGTTTCCACTAAGATTTCCTGGATAGAAAATCTGTGAGTCATCATCAAGTGAATAACACGCAGAGCATTATCTCAAGAGAGCTTCAGAGGATCTTGAGCATCGACGAGAACGTTGACTTGTTCAGCAGTTATTGCCAGAATGTCACAATTCAGAAAACAGCCCTCCTGTTCAAGCATGGAAGTACGACACATTTCCTGGCGATCAATAGCTCATCATGAACGGCGCTCGATCCTCATTGTTCAGGCACTGTGAAGGTGTCAGCTTAAAGAAGAACTGATTATCATGAATGTGATGATTGCAGGAAGCGGCCTCCGATACCGCCTTTGAACACAGGCGTCACGCTCATAACAGTGAGCAGCTTTGAATCGAGTCGATTCTCCAATATTATATAATATACGAAAACTCACATTCCTATAACTTGGACCTCAATAATATGTCGCTGAGATCACTGTATTAGGCGTCATGAAGGACAGCGTTAACAGCTTCGCTAACCTGATTGATCAAATAGCGCTCAGCAAAAGCAGTTCCAAACGAGATGAGACAAGAAATAATCGCTGTCATTTTTTATCAGTGGGTTAAAAGTGTTAATGGCATCCAGAAATAATGAGGCAGTGGATAATATGCGCGAGATCTTATCTCTCAAACTCTGCAAAATTGAGAGAACTGCGAACGCACTTTGTTTCTTGACTGCGATGTTTCTTGTGAAAAGTAAAACTGCGAAGCAGTTTGTTTAAAGTGCGTGACTGCATTTAACATTTTTGCGGACGCAGTAGTTACGAATTGCGTTTTTCCCCAGACAACAACTGACAAAATATCTCCCAACGCACGAAGAGATTATTTAAATGCGATTGCCCTTTCTTCGTACGATTCGATGATGGCCAGTCACAATATGCTGGAAATGGATTTCGGCGTTAATGTGTGAAAGTGAAATTAAGGAGGAAAGCGAGTGTTGGCCTGTTATCGGATCTAAGCAGCGCTATTGGCTCCGATGTGATATCTGCAACATTTCCAATGTGATAGCACGCCATCGAGCATTCTGGGCTGGTTTCAACATAAACGGGCGCCCAGCTCCTACTAAGGGCAAGCTCAGGCTTTACGACAACCAAAGCCCAAACCCTAAAACCCTAGGTTCTGCATTGGGAGAGGTGCAACCTCACAAAAAGGAAGAAGAGGATTCCGATTGCCCTTTCGTCGTACGATTCCGACGGAGTGATGGCCAGGCACGATATGTTGGAAATGGATTTCGGCCGTATTGTCTGAATGTGAAAAAAATAATTAAGGTGGAAAGCGAGGGTTGGCCAGTTTTCGGAACTAAGCAAGGCTATGGGTTCTATCTGCAACATTTCCAATGTAATAGCACGTTATCGAGCATTCTACCCACATAAACGGGCGCATCTCCGACAAAGGTCAAGCTCAGGCTTTTCCAAATTCCGAGAGACGCTATTGTTCAACGACTATCTGATCCGAACTACCTAATCAGTTTGCACCGGCTTTCGATGGATGGACTGAAAACCCGGTTCATGATTTGGCCGTTTTTGCGATTCTTCCAGACAGCCACAGCAGAAGAAGCTTTTGAATATGGAGCTCCTTACAGGAGTAATTTCATTGACAGGAATTCTTTCGGAAGGAATAAAGTATTCTAGGGAATTATTCTGACTGTGAATTTATGATTCGGACTCCCTGTTAAAGTATCATTGGATACCATGAATATCAAAGATTCGCTCGTGAGAGCTTCCGCTTCATGGACGCCTATCGAGAGAAGAACGGGCATTATCTTTCTACCAAACTGATTGAGAATTCTGTGAGAAATACAGCGGAAACACACTAATTCCGTCATCGATTATGGCAGAATTCTATAAATCTGAAAGTCATGCATGAAAAACTTTACGGACTTTTTGGCTGGAGAATGGGATTTTTTGAGAATTTCTCGAGTCTTGATGGCCGCAACGGACTACGGTAAATACATCATTTTGCGAGGCCGCGCCATATCGTTCGCAAATCCGACTCGAGCGTTGATTTCGTCTTTCATCATGCTGCATCTACTAGAGATA
>RBZT01000658.1:0-13395 GCA_003693705.1 Polymyxa betae
GGATGACGTTACTGATACGATGGACGTTACGGACCCCATCCCACCACCAACGTTCCGCAGTATCATCCCACCTATGGAACGTGAATCTCTACCGTTATATATGCGATGTCTGGCCTGTGCTAAAGCCCGCCGATGTTGCGGTCCAGCACGACCCTGCTGGCATTGCGTACGACGACGTGAAGAACATTTATGCCTGGATCGTGGCTTATCACCACCGACCAAGTACATAGGGAAACGTAAAGGTGGAGTTCGTCTACGCAGACAGTATCGTAAACTGATTATAGATTCGCAATCGCCGGATCGAACACGATCATCGGAGTCATCGCTCGATCTGACCGTGTTACTGGATGCGTTACAGAGCAAAGATGTATAACGTTACAATTCTTTAATACAATTTGGCGATTCAAGAAATTCAGAGTTTCAACAATGAATGGGCATTCAAACACGGCTATAGTCTGAAGATGGATGTCGGGAAGTACTGGGCCAGGCGAAATAACTGCGCGCTCGACTATTTCTCAGATATCGTCGAGTGGCAGACCTGATAACGCAATCTTTCAGAATCCAGCTCTGCGATTCCTGTTTTTTCTCTGTAATGTTATCACTGTATACTCGGCAAATCAGCTGTTTCTCGGCTATTCCGAACGACTCTCTCTTTCTTGAAGGAGAAGTGAGCATGTGATAAAGGGGTCTGATCGCCAGACGCAATGCTAACCCTCCCAGCTGGCTATAAGGGTGACGAGGCAATTGTAGAAAATCAAGTTTGTATTGTTAAGGATGGAGATGATAATCAAAGAGCCCCAGAATAATCTCATCTGACAGACATGGGCCGCGCCGCCATGTCATTGTTCTAGACGGAGAGAATCTTTAGAACAATATCCGTACAATGTAACATTATCGGGCTTCTATGGAGATGTTTGTTATAAAGAGTATCGTTATAGAGAGCGAGGACTGTAGTTACCTGCTAGCTCATCTAGTCGTGATTGAAGCGCAGCCTTCAGGCAACGAATTCGGATGATGCGACTCTACGAGTAACATGTCCTGAACTGGCACTTCTTCAATCAGTATTTGAAGGTCAGCCAGACGGTTCTTTCGCTGAAAAGATGGGTGATAACGCAGAATGCCAAGATAGTTGAGAGGGAAGCAGACAGACCTGGGCCAGATTGTTTGCTGAAAGATTCCAATGGCGGGCATTGAGATAGATATAGAACTAGATTCTGACAGCGCGCAGGGCCTAGAGCAAGGCGTGCGTCCGGAAGACGCTGACGCTGATAATCCGCATTCTCGATGGAAGTCTCGAACACGTAAGGAAAATGTTTTCGGAGAAAACAATCGAAGTGTTCATGATTGTCAACATCAAAAGTGTATTAAAACGCAATGACGAATTGAACCGAATTCTGTTGGGAATTTGTTGCGAAATTGTCTGGGATCGCGTACTGGCCCCGCCACTGTTCGTCAGTGAAAGATTCGATCTGCATATAGATAGGGGAGAGCGGATCCTGAACATGACGAAGGGGAATGAATCCGCGCTGATCCAGCTGATTGGCGAACCGAGGCTCGTATGATAGGAGGATCTGGGCGATTTCAGGTCGGTCATACTGGGCGGCCACATGCAGAAGATTTCCGCTCTTGGCGTCGTCCAGCTGCAGAAGCACACAGTTCCGAATCCTCTCGAACATCATCAGAGCGCGGAATCGGTTCGCGTCTCCATTTGAAATCAAATCGGTCAAACTTAACAGAACGTGTCTGTATCTGTCATTAACAATGGCCGCGATCTCCGCCATTCTCGAAAGCGTCTCGACATCCGCCAGGCGCCCTCGCTTCACGAGCTTACTTAGAGCGCCAACTGCAGTCTGCTTATCCAGGAACGGTACGACCTCATTCAGATCGTACTGGTCCACGGCGTCGACATAGTCAGAAATATCGAAAATGATTCCAATAGAGCGTAATGCGAGGAGAATGCGAGGATCCCTGAGACGAGATTCTGGGAGGCGTTTAAGTACGTAGATGGATGTCATGCGGATATTTGTGATTATGTAGTTGAAAGGTTCCGGAACAGAATCGCAGAACTGTTCGCTTAGCTCGAGAGTTTGAATCAGAGAGTAATCGTAGACACCGTTCGGATCGTGGAAATACTTGAAGAACAGGTGGATATCTGCAATGGTTTCAGGCAGGACAGGTTTCCGGTGATGCAGCTTCCGGCGAAGAGCTTTGTAGACCGTCGCGATCTCCGGATAGTTCATCAAACGTGGCGGATTCTGGCGCCATTCCGAGATGATCTCAATGTCTCCGTTCTGGAAGGGTTCGGAGGGATCGTGCTCGAAAACCGGGAACGTAGAGACGAGTTCAAACTGAGCAACGAGAGTGAGATCGAGGGCTTCGCGGACAATCTTGAGAACATCTTCTGGGAGAGAAATGTCCACAAACGGATTACTGAGCTTGAGAAACTCATTGATCACTTTCAGATCGTATTTCTTATACAGAGCCATTCCAGGTAGTAGAGCCGCGACCTTTTCAAATCGAAATGTCTCGACCAGGATGTGGGCCAGCTCGACGATCTCCTGGATCGGTCTCCCGCATTCGAACAGCTGATTGGTGATATGGACAGCTTCACTCCAATCGATAGTTAACGAAGGTGACGATTGTCGGATCTCAGCGTGATATGAAAACGGAGCCTGATTCGGGATCAAAGCTCGAATAGCGTCCGGGTAGAGATGGGCGGGTAGAGCCGGATCCAATAAACGACCAGATCGAATAAGATCACGAGATGCGGTGTTGAACATTCGCCGATTCTGTAGCGGCATCTGATTGAGAATCAGGTTGAGCAGATCCGGGTTACCAAGAACCACGTCTTCAACAGATTCCACAGACTCCATCTCCGTATCTTGAATGGCGGCAGACACAGACGCCAGGGCCAGTACGGCGGCGTACAGCACAAGCCGAGGCTGAGGACGTCTTGAGGTCATCGTGTTTGAGGGAATGGAGTCCATCAATCAGACCCGCAGGATTTAAGCCCCGGACTGCTCAGGTCATCGCAGAGATTGATCCAGAGTGATTAGTTAGGGTTAGGGTTACTTCACGACTGTTACAGAGTCCAGCCAGCCATGAATAGCTTTGAATACGTTGACAAAAAGAAACGTCATAGGATCACAACTTTGTGTTGAAATCTTCTCTGTTCAAAATCCATTTATTTGATCCGATCTAGATGGGGATTTTCACGAATCCGAATCATTCGATTGAATGATGGCGATTCCGGTTGTGACTCAATCTTCTGGCAGTTGACTCTTCTGTAACTACTCATCAATTGACCTGAAATTTCCCTCTTACGACGACCGCTGCCTCTATGGTCAGTCTGTGTGGCTGGGGAAGGTTCCTTGCTTGCTTTGCTGTCAACAAACCCACCTCTGTTCCAGCGAGACAGCTGAACATACCACTTATGCTTTCTCGCTAGGTCAGTATCGTCACCGCCGGAAATTCGACCAATGTCGACGGAATCTGCCGATGTAATAATCGAGAATGATTTGCAGTATCGACAGAGCTGCAAGAGTCGTGTTTAATAATAGATGATTCCGAGCCTCAATCCCTTCGTAGTGAAATTGAGACGTGCTCTTAATTCGGAATCCTACAACGTTTATTATGTAAATAAAAGTACAACCACGATCATTTTGAAGAGTCCGAGCTGGAATCTTTACCAAAAAATAGGTTTATTACAGAACAAGTCAAATGCAAAATTCTTGATCAAAATCAGCACGTAACTTTTAAATCGCTCGCAAAATATGAAGTCGATTTCTGCAGATTCCCCGAGCTGAAGGTCACCTGGACCAAGAGGGATGTTCAAAACTCGATCCAGCAGAACACGAAACGTTCTTCGGAGGCTTTTGATTTAGTCAACCTGCTGATAGGGCCAACAGCTGGTGGGAGTTTGGGGTAAAACTGGGCCCCAGAGACCCTTCGAATGAGACGACTGTTTTAATTCTCTCGAAAACGCAAGCATCAATACCGCTGCTGAGGATTTTAATGCGTTTGAGGTCATCCATAGAGACCATATCCGTAAAACATCCGCATTGTCAGGTTCATAGAAACCCACATAAAGTTCGTACAAAGGGAGGGCCTAAAATTGGTTCGAATCACAAATCAAGGCCGAAACCCGCCTCCAAAAGCGGCATATACTGCTAAGAAATAAATACAGAGTTCGAAGCCACAAAGAGGCCGCTTCGCGGTTGCGGCTGGAAGCTGGAAGCAACCTATATAGTAGGAGGTTGCATACAGTCTTTTGGAAGCAACTGGTTGCATCCCTAGCAGGGTCGTTGCAGAAAAGCTGGGCAATTTTGGGTTGATTCCGTAAGGTTCGGGATCGGATATTTAAACCGGAATGCCCACTTTGGAACCGTCAGTTGTTTCAAAGGCAAAGCAGTGATTAAGGTTGAAGCGAAGGAATGAGCGGTGAGGAGCACACGCTTTTATTGCAGAAACGTAATGAAGATAGAAACAAAACAAAGGGGCCACGTGACCAAGAACACAATCACATGGTACAGCACGTGATCAGGATCAGGATCGGGAACGCCGGCCTCGGGTACGTCCCGCAGGACCGGGGTTTTCTGGGTTTAGAGGGTTGTCGAGTGAACCGAGATTCCTCCCCGCCGATTGAGATATTGGCTGAGGTTGATGGCGCGCCCAGTAATCGCGTATAACTTTCTGATCGTCAAACAGGTAAAGATCGTCCAGACAGCGTTGTACGGAATACGAGAGTTGACAAGGGGGGTGACACGCAAAAAAACAATTTATGCGTGGTGTTCGGAAAATTTTTCTCGTGCAACAAATTTCGTCGTGCTCGTTCTGAGAAGGGATTTTCTGCCAACGATATGGGATACCAGACGGGCAGTGTGGCCCGGGCTGCCCAGCGAGCCGTGCTCGGATCCAGCAGTCCATCAAAGAGCAACTTGAGCAACTGGCAGTCTCCAAAGTCGGCCCCGAGCAACGGCGACGTTGTGGCCGTACTGTCCTGCTCACATGCAATGCGCGTGGCTTCGCTTGGCAATTTCAATACTTCGACATTGCTGTATTGAATTATGATACCTCGGAAGCGAAAGCCTATTATCGAAATGATTTGGGATGCTGTTAAACGTTTACCTTGTGCTCAATGGATCATTGCAATCTCTTTGTTTAACGGGTTGGTCAACTTTTTGCCCTCTGCTTTATTATCAGTTTCCATTATACAAAATCGCAAATTCGAAAGAGCTTCAGGGTTTATAAAAATTAAGGCGTTCTCGCCTTTTTCCAAATTGACCCCTCAATTGTGAATTGTATCTATATGGATGCTTATCGAGAGAAAATGGCGAATGTTTAAATGTTAAAGATGTGGAGCGTGAGAAGTGGTTCGGCCAAGAGGTGGAACTGTTTGCAGGAACGAGATGGGCCTCGGCCTGAGCCAATGTTTCGAGATTTGTTGTGACTCCCTCCTAACACCCTCTTCCTGCACGTTTTGCCATATTACAGCAACTCAGCACTCACTACGAAAGTCTGCTCAGATTAGAATAATTTTCTTCATTCAGCAAGCAATCCAAGAAGCGGTCGGTCCCAGTCGACCCTAACCCTAACAGAGTATTGGTCATGGTCATTATCGCCGGTGGGCCGCACCCCAGTCGGTCACATTGAGCTCGCCTCCTTAATACATCCGCCCGATCGAGCTTTCCGTGTTAGAAGAAAAGACGAAGCTGTATGTTCACGAATCCATCTCTAAGAACTGATACAAAACTAAACCCTTGAACCGGTAACGAAACGTAAAGTCCACGTGATCGATAAAAACAGCACGATCAAGCTTCAAAAAAAATACTAATCCAATAAAGCCCAAATTTCGCAAATTGACCAACGGTAATTGGAAAAGAGGAACAAAAGAACCCATACTAGAAGCAGGCAGTGGTGCAGCATCCACTGCGATGTTTTGTCGTGAGATGTTACGTTTAATCATAGATCGTACATAATCAATCCAATCAGTGCTGCGTTGGAAAGCACTTAGGCAAAGTGACCGTCGTAAATCATACGTATTTCTGTATCCATCGCTGCTAGGTTCGATGAGCTATACGGATTTGAAATCGCTGTCGTTGGGCCTCGACGATCTCATCATTATTGTCAAAAGCATCCAGCTGGCTCTGGAAGAACGCCAAGACCTGCTGGTCAGTATGGAGCGGCGGCTAAGGGCCTAGACGAGGAGATTATAAAAGCAACCAGAGATTTTTTGGAAACCACGCATTTTTGCGTGTCACCCCTTGTCAACTCTCGTATTCCCTAGCGTTGGTAGTTCGTGGTATCGGCTCCGCTGAATCATTGTCCATCATACGAATCATCGTCTCGATGTGCGCTTTCGCGGTCAGAAGAGGATCATCAATTAAATCTCTTACACTCTTCAGCCATAGTTCCTCGTCCGAAGGTGTATCTTGAAGAAGACGAAGTTTACCAGAATCTATTCGTCCCATTCTCTCTTGGCATTGGTTCTTTTTCCTGTTATTAATGCTTTCTGACATTGCCCTCGTGATACAGATGTGTTAATCTTTTCGACGATGCAGATGAACATGTTCGGGGGTCTACATTTTTCGAACTTTCGCACTTTCCGGCTTTCACAGCCAACCGCAACCGTGTCTTTTCATGATTGTCGACGGCATTTTCAGGTTGCGACTTTGGGACATTTCTGATACGATGCATCTCTGCTCTAGAGAATGCAACTGCCACGATAAATATGTTGGAAAAGCAGTGACTAGCTAGAGAAGGAGTCCAAACGCTGAAGACTGTTGTAAATTGAGAGTGTATATAAACGGATGCGGGATTGGTAATTGTAGACAGTCGGACAGCTTCTGGACAGTCAGCGTTTGTTATATTTAGACCTGGCCCCCGTTGCCCTTTCGGGTCAAACCGTCAGGATGGCGGGAGGCCTCGCCGGCGGTTCCAACAAATTAGAGCTATCGTAGTCATATTACACCAAGTCAACGATATTGAATCCGCTTGATAGAGAGCAATCATCAAGACAATGGTCTCGGTTATAAACATCCAAAACGCGCTCGTACGGACAACGGTCGACCAGAAAATCTGGATCTTTGTCACCATATTATTGGGCGGTAGCCTGATCTTCAGTATAGCAGGGCCAATAGCAGCAATGGCCGCTATTAAACAGCTCATGATCGTAATATTCACACTTTTGAAATAGGTGCAAAGATTCACAGCAACAGAGCCGGTGAGAATGATCGCCACCGCTGTCCGCTTTTCA
The DNA here is from genome assembly GCA_003693705.1 of Polymyxa betae. Taxonomy (NCBI): domain Eukaryota; phylum Endomyxa; class Phytomyxea; order Plasmodiophorida; family Plasmodiophoridae; genus Polymyxa; species Polymyxa betae. The sequence goes on from RBZT01000658.1 coordinate 7,256, forward strand.
CTTCAGCCGAAGTGTCATTAATTGACAGGTTCACCAGCCAGCAAGTATCCGACCACACACGAGGCCCCAAATACCAGCCATGGCATGCTGTCATATCTCATCACCTCATTCTCTGGACAGCTAGCTGTGGCTCCAGGCGCGCTGGCTAAGTTTAGAACAGTATAAAATAGCTGACAGTGATCTGAGACATGGGCAATACGACCATAAGGTGGATTTACCTGAGATGGTGAAGGTGGGAAAGCAAAATGCACATCCACCCCCGACCTCCTCCTGCTGTTAGGATTTGGTGGCTAACGCCAGCCATATCCATAACAGCGTCATCGCGGGGTCTCCCTAAGCCCGGCAGGATCAGTAGGGAGAGGGCGCGCCTCTAAACCATCCTGGACGACTCCAATAGCTTGGGTTAGATCACCAACAAGGCGGTCGAACGTTTTGTCCATTAGTGGAAAGAGGCTGCGCTATCTTCTTGTGGACGCCCTCGTCACAGCTATCCACTGGTAAACAGCGCGGCCTCGATCCACTATTTGTTGTATGGGATCTGCTCGTTGTCTTAATTAAGTGGAATTGATTCAATAAGATTCATTTTAAGCATTTGTCGGCATTCGAACATGTTTTAATTACACTATTACAATGTTTCGAAAAAACAGAAAATGACTCAAATAATACTCACAATTTCTGAAAAAAATTGCCAAGCGTCTTTGACTACTTAGGTGCAAATTTTCATAAAAATTCAAGAGTCTCTGAATCTGTGAGCATTGACTGCCACCACAAAACCAGAAGTTCGCGCCAGTTCTCGGACGCCTTGTACAAGCAGTTCCCTGAACTGAAGTGCTTGCCAACTTTGGCGGAATATTGGTTCATTTCGTGATCGACGTCGTCACCCTCTATCGCTACATAATTCTCCTCGCAGATATTCTGGCAGTCTTCCCCGAGCCATACAAATTCGTTTTTGAAAATTGATTTCATCTTTATGCGAGATATGTTCTTACACTCTTTAATATCCATTTTTTTATCCGATTGTTATGTGGATTCATGGATTCGGATCATTCGATTGAATGATGCCGATTCCGGTCGTGACTCATCTTCCTGTTCTTGACTCTTCCATAACTACTCATCAGATGACCTGAAATTTCTATCCCACCTCGATTCTAGTCTCTATAGGTCAGAAGAGCGCTTCCCACTCTAGCGTCTCAGTGTTTATTGCATAATATGAAAAGAATAGAATCGTGATATCCAGCGTTTAGAATATGGTGTCCGAAATGTGCTCGACGATGATTTTCGAGTTTTCGGAACTTGATCTTTATGCTAGGATTAGTTGCACTTTAGGGCTTGGTAGCAATATCTCCAAAAATCAGAATTAACAAGTGCCATTTTTCATCATTTCAACCATAAATTTCAATGCATGATTACTCCTGCAATCATCCATAAACACTCCAAGCAATAACCTCCCAAAAAAATGCGATTTCGACATAGCCAGCTGATTGTCGATCATGTCGCTGGTAAATATCAGAACTAAAGAAGCAAAAGGTGACAACAATCAGTGTTGAACCCGCCCAAAAAAACCCTAACTCCGATCAGTCTCCGCTATATCGATATTCTTAACGGCGTCGTTCACCCGGATTAGGGCCAATTCAACAGGACAGATATTCTCTGGTTGGTTGCAACAGCCGATGATCACCACTGTGAACAGAAAAGTGCAGCATATCGACAATTTCCTCCAAAAGAACGGCCGATTGAGAGCTTCGGGAGTTGAAATCGAGGATGATTACAGCATGATGAAAAGAGCAACGTATCCGTGATAAAAATTGTATTGTTTGTCAAGCAGAAATCAAATTTGTGAGCGCATTTATCACAGCAATTGCTTTAATATTCGATATGCCGATACTATAACGCCATGAAATCGTTAGTAGGTGTTCTGGATTCTATTTTGGCAATTTGCCTAAACTTTCCAGCCATGCGTTTTGGAAAGAGCGCCGCCTTTTGACCATAAACTAGTCGAATCCATCCGATATGGCGATTATCAACACAGCCCAACGCCCCAGCAGGCAAGCATACAAACCACTCCTATACAAACTGAAAGCGAGCCGTCTGGTGACGATCAACCATCTCCTGCTGGCCATCTCGTGTCGTGGCCGTCAACGAAATGACGATTCCGTTCACGTTTCGAACTACCGACCCGAATCAGTCCCAGCTCACTCTCAACAGACGACAGGGAGAGGGGGTTGTTCGGCTCCGACGGTTACTGTCGCAATATGACCTGCACTATCTCCATCGGAGCTTTCTACCATCAGCTGCAGACTGGTCGGGATCAATTGCCGAGCTTAGATTTTACTACTAGAAATGGTGAAGATGATCTCGGAATCACCGTATCAGACCGTGCTGGCCCATTCGGAAGATTTCATCCAGTCTCAGGTCGTAATAGAGCAGATCGCTGATGTCTGTTATCTCGAGGTTGATTCGGATGGCTTCCGGTTAATTATAGGTTGTTGAAAGGCTCAATCAAGCTTGAGTTTGTGCAATTCCGGAAATCGATATTCTACTTCTGGGAGCGTCAGCGGATGATCTTCTCTGCGAGCGAATTGTGTAGGATAGCAACCGTCAGAATAACCAGAGTCTGTTGTGGTTGAGAAGAGCCATTAGATTCAATTTTTGAAATTGAAGCTGTCAAAATGAAGCAATCTTCGATACAATGCGATGGAGACCCGTCTACAGATATGAATGCGAAAGATGCCCGAATGAATGGGTCGTGATCGAGCCCAGAACGTATTGCTTGACTGCATCACATTGACAGATTTGAACTTCATAAATGTGAATTCAATGACAGCGATCACACAATCCGCAAACAGAATAAAGGCTATTCGTACAATCTTCGTGAAAAAAGGATTTGAACAAAAAACTATTCCATCGTTATAAATGACCGACCCGGTCCAGTTTTATTCTCATCACAGATTTGGCTTCTATAAGAGCCAATGTCTCATTGAAGACTGCTTTTGAGATCCAATCACGAAAAAGTTCTCTGACAGAATTCATGTTTTCTTCGCTTCGAGATTCTGTTGATAATTGCCGCATCTCGTCTCAAATGCAATCCAAAAAATGTTGCGAAATTCAATCATTGATCCCGATTGAAACAATCCTTGATCATGATCGAGTACATGCCTTGAATCTGTGCTGCCAAAGCCGACAATCGTGTGATAGGTTCAGTATAACTGTCGGAAGCGACTGTCTTCATCGATTCGCACTGCGAACAGAATCTTTTCGGCGCAATAACAATCCACCCATTTTTGCATTGTACACAATAATATTTGTAGACGGGAATCCGCTCCAGATTGTCGAACATCTTATCCACGTTTGTAAACTTCTTTAACTTCTTTGTAAATCTTGATTCAATTTATCTTTCTGTTCCAGAATGGCCGTTTGCGATTCCAGATAGTTCTTGATGTCCTGCACTATTGTATCGCAGAGCAGATAATCGGCTGTAGCTTGCAGAAGTATAATATCGGCGATGGGAAGGCGCTGATAATCCAATCTCATGGTGCCTTTCAGGATATCGACAATGAGACGGAAACTGTTCGGATCGACATCGAGATAATAGACATCAGCGACCTTCTCTGCTGGTATTGATGATGTCAACATTTGTGATAAAAGCCACGAATGAGACTTGATAAAATCCTCAGAAAGAAAAAGCATCCAGCCACGAGCTGAGACAGGGATCATCATGACCATCTTCCCGATCCGAAAAACTGATGAATGTAAGCGCTTGATCATCGGAGATCCGATTTCAAGGGCTGTGGATGATGGGCATTATCGAGACCTCTTAATTGCAAAAATGATAGGTAGAAATTCATCAAAACCTATTTCATCCCACATACAGCCCTAATTCACTTCTATAGGAGGTAAGTGATAGCTGTCAGGTTTGAGTCGCAATCAATTTTTCATGAAACAGCGGAGCGCAGCCACGAAATGAATTTCATGAATGATTCAAACACGGTCAGTTCCTAGAAACGAAAACATTTTCATTTTGGAAAGCGTATTTTTTGAAGCAGCTGCCTCTTCAATTCACACAAAAAAGCCGAGCGCAATGTGAATCATTATCAATTAGAAAAAACGTTATACAACTGGAGCGATTTCTTCGGTCAAGATGCCGAAGTGAAATTCATGAAATTCGGTTCGAAGAGGCGGGTCTGGTGATTAAGGCGGATGGAATCGGCCATGGATACAGGAATTATGGCGGCCGTCATCTCAGCAGCAGCGACCATCTGTGTCGCCGCCATAACTTTCACCATCACGATCATCACATTGATCGTTTCAAAGCGGAAAGAACGCGAGGCCGAAGAACAGAAACAGAAGCTGGAACATTATCGATCATTTATTGAGGCGTTCAGCCGACAAAGATCGCCGGATTTGACGTCCGACGAGCAGAAACGAGTTGAGGCCGCCGTCAACATCCTCCATCTGTTCGCACCGCAGCCAGTCATTCTCGCGCTCTACGAATTTCAGGAATCGCTGTACGACAATCGGAAGAATTTCTATGCGCTTTGGGATCAGTTGATTCGCGCGATTCGAGCCGACGTCGGCGTCACGCCAGAAGACAAAATTCAACGAACGTTTAAGCTGCAGCGTGTTTCTCCGAAAGAAATGCTCCCGTTCGTACGCATCTGACAATTAGAGAATTTTCGATATAAAAAAAACTTTTTTCCTCATTCTGCTTTCTGTTATTCTCTTGTAGACAAGATAGACAATTATCGATCTTCATACATAGAGCTGTGATGATTGTATCATGGTTTCAAGTTATCAAAAGTGAATTCGATATCCCAATCACCAAGATTTTGACGGGTTCTTTTCCTTTTTTTGGTGATTTTCAATATTTACATACGACGGGTCAATAAGAATGATATTTAATGTTGATTTTTGGAAAATAACGGCCTCGAATCCAAACCATGAGCAGCCCGGCGGTTGAAAAAGTTGCAGTACAAAAATGATGATCGCGGCTGTAGGCGAACTGAACCATGACAGAAACCTTTTGCAAGGCGCTGCGAAAAACTAACATCAATTAATTGATTCCGACATTGTCTAGGGATATCATTCATTAATCGATAATGTAAATTGTTGCGCTAACAATAAGTAAGTCGAAATAACAAGCAAAAAAGCGTAAATTGTTTCGCAAACAATAAGAAAGTCGAAATAAAAAACAAAAAAGCAATAATGATTTGATTGAGAGATAAGTGGTTGCACCGGGACACGGAACCGAGAGAGCTTGGCCTGGGGATGTGACTCCACTGCAGAATTCACAGTAAACCTGTCGGGAATGACGTTCTGGAAATGCGCGCATGCTGTGAGCCATGAGCTGTCTCAATGGTGACTTCGTTACGTAATGAAATGACGGCGAATGTATACAGTGAGTCATGTACCAGTCGACCGTCGACAACGGGCCGCGCATCCGTCGACGGGTATCCGTCGCTCATATATTTATAGAGAAACTTGAGTGACTGGAAAATGGGCTGCGCCCTCTACAGAGACATATACCGTCACATCGGCGAGACGGCGTCTATAGTGCAGGCCTCAATAAATATGGCAATCTATCAATAGACGCAAAAATTACCATAATTACTTTTTTTGAATGCCATAATTAAGACTTGGGTTTGGGGTAGATTACAGTGTTTCTGCGCTTGCACCATCGTGTTTGTGGTGTCTGATCACTTAATCCTCAAATTTCCCCATACAAAAAGTCCCGGACTTTATTCTCGGGCGGAATGTCCCAGTAGCCAAACGAAATGTTATAGATCGATAGATTTGCCGAAAGGAATATATACTGTAAGTTCTGCTGTGGAGTCACATCCCCAGGCCAAGCTCTAGGACTGCCTTAGATTCAATCTCGAATGCATGAGGTTTTCAATGTAAGGGGAGTGACTGAGGCTAGCTGAAGGGGACGAAGGGAACTAGCTACTTTGCAGGCGAACAAGATGTGAACAGAAGCAATCAGATTGAAGAATGATTTATATAGGACGAGATCAGACGATTAAATAGGACGCTGACTGGCTGCAGGCCACTCGAGGAGTCGACAGTGGACCAGGCGACTTGGACAGGGTCGACGACGACTTGGACAGAGTCAAAGACGGCTGGCATTACAGTCAAAAACTGAT
>RBZT01000567.1:0-15212 GCA_003693705.1 Polymyxa betae
CTCCGAATTGTTTTGATTTCCTGCAGCTGTACCAGAATAATGCATTAATTCTTTTGTGCGTGGGCTGTAGACCCTGGTCTGCAGCCTGATTGCAAACGTGATAGATCGCGTCTATCTCCTCTCGCATTCGAATTTGAATCTGATCATATATTCTTCTACTTTGAAAGACTGGATAACAGGCATACTGGTCTGAATTCACCAGGTTTCGCCTTCGGCAATGGCATTATTCTTGCAGCTTTTGATTGTTTCGGGTAATTTCCACAATGTATGATTTTGTTGTTGATTGCTGCTAACAGTAATTCGCTTAAACTCTCAACATCCACTGCTGTTTTAATGAGCCGGCAGGAGAGCCCATCCGGGCCTTTGGATGATTTCAGATTCGCTTTCCTTGTTGCTGGGTCAAGTTCGCGTCTGGTAAATAAGGGTTTTGCTCCTTTTAACATGTTCTAACGCTGCCTCAGCTGTTGTAGGTATTATATCTTCTTGTCAAAAATATATTTTTTTGCGATCTGGTCACATTCGCCTTCAGCTTAACTCACATGCTCTGTACGCTGAATTGCTTTCTTGTTTAATTTCCGTTCAAGCTGTTTGAGAATTCGGTAAAGTTCTGCCCCTGTTGGATCTCGGCATGCTTATTTGATTTGCTTGATATTGTATTTTTCTTTGCTTCTTTGAAAAGTTTTCTAAATTCCTTTTGTGCTACCTTATATACTATTCTCTGATATATTGTTTCTTTTTCCCGCCTTGCTTATTGCTTTTCTGGCTTTGTTCTGTAATCGTACTGCCTTCTGTAATTGCGGTGTCCATTCTCTTGTCGGAGGTACTCTGTTTCAGAATTTCGATCATTTGATTTAGCGTTACTTCAGCAAATTGTAATTCGCTCAATGATTCTGAAATGTTTTTCTTAATTTTCGGGTAATCCATGACTGATGTTATTGGCGCAGGAATCCGCCGCTTCGAAGTGTGCTTCGAAGTCGTTTCCACTTAAGTTGGATGAATTCGCGGGCGTATCCTTGCAATGTAGCACGTCATCTAACCAAATACAGGCCAGTTCGTCTTCGTTGTCGTCAGCGGCATTGTCTTCTGATATACTCAGAATCTGCCACCCAAGAACCTTGGCAATTCGCAGCATTTGCAGACCGATCAACTGACTGAGAACGACATACAAGAGAGAGAGAGGGAAAGAGAGAGAAAGAGAGAGATAGAGAGTGTGTGTGTGAGTGTGTGTGAGAGAGAGATAGAGAGAGAGAGAGAGAGAGAGAGAGAGAGCGCGACAGATGGGGCGGCTGCGCAAATCTAGTTGACAGGAAGCTCCTTCTTGACAATTGTTTTTAACAATATAATGATTAATAAAATGATCAAGTCCTTTGTGTCTGCCACCATTATAACTGCTGTCAACTTGTAGTCATTGAGCAGCGAAACTTCCCTGAAATTTGATATTTCTGTTGAATCTAGCCATGCCAGTCTTGGTTTTTTGTCGCAACCGAATCTGACCTCAGTTCAGGCCATGAAGATTCCAAATTCCCGCATTTTGTTATTGCAAAAATAATCAGCAAGTATTGTATTATTTTATGCATATTTGAGCAATAACTTTGGGTTGATTCCGAGATTTTGTACAGTAGGATGTCTGATTATATTCTTGTTAATGTTTAATAAAGAAGTGTGTATCCTTGATACTATGGATCATGTCAGTTCTTGCTGCTTGTTTTGTTTACAAAGATGTTGACGACATCCTCAATTCACCGGAAATTGCAGCGAGCAGCATCTGCAGTGTCGACTCCTACGAATCTACGCTAACACACCCAGTCGGATCGACATGATCCTCATTGAGTTTGATTTTTTTATAGTTTTAGCTTGGAAGCTCCAGATGCTGTAAGATCAGAGATTGTCTGAAAAAGTGGAATGACCATATCCATAATTCCTGAATTGGAGGGAGGCGTGTCATCCTTGCTCAATATCAGCAACGTTTTCTGAGAAGTACTTCATTCCTCGCATTCCAAATGAACTTATTTTGATAAAAACAATGCTGTATATGGGCGATGCAGTCGTCAACATTTCAAAGATGAGACCCAAAGTATGATTACAAGATCCCCAAAGGGATTCTGCAAGATCGCTGTTCTTAGTCCTTTGAAGAAACTACAGAGCGTCATCAATGCGGTAGAAGATAAGATCGCCGCATCGAGCACGATTACGACACAAGTAAGTGCAGGACGAAATGTTGCGCGTGGTCTTCAAAGTTCGGATTCTATGAATGGTCTGTCATGCATGTTCCGATTGTTTTATCAGCGTATTAACCCAAAACTTAGGTTGCGTTTGCAAGGCAAGGGCAGTTGCCCACTTCATGAACGCCGATAAAAAATACTTTCAAGAGGTGACAAGAACCCTGGCTTATCAAGGCTATACAGGCGGAAGGTGAACTCCAGATACTTTGATCATAAAATACATTTTGAGGATTATATGATTATTTTACTGAGCATTGACTATCAAATTCGTCAAATTCAGGAATCCGGTCGACAAACAGAAGTAGTTTCCCCACAGTAATAGTCTATCAACCCGGACATAATTGGGTTTTTTACTCAGTTCCAACTGTCTGATGCATAAAGGGACCTAGAGTATGATCGTCACGAGGATATGGAGCCAGTATCAGTAGTTTGTTATGAAATGAGGCGTATTCGGAAGCGAATGTGGATCTCTATGGGAATATTACGCCGCAACGATCTATCAGAAATTCGATTGACTGGAAGCCGATCGGTGTTGGCTGTCGCGCACAATCTTCAATACGGCGTCTCTCACAAAAATCGATGAATCGCCGAGTTCAAAATAATTCTCGTCTCGGCATGACCTTGATACGACGCCCTCACCAAATCGATGACTTCCTCGGTTTTCTGCAAGTCGATCGAATTCTGTAAACTGTGTACGCATCCCATTTGTCCAGTACGCCTCCCAGCGTCTCACATTCGTGTCGCAGTTTCTGCTGTCGAAAACCTGGTCGATGTTCGGCGTCGGTTCCAGGAGCTGGCGGCGCAGCGTCCAGGCCATGCTGTAGATCGGATTGGGTTCATTAAGCTGTTATCGATCGTCCCGGATTTGGCAGATCATGTCTTTAAACGATTCGATTATTTTCGCCGCAATACCATGGACTATAATAACTTCATCCTCGCTTTGTCTGTCTTCTCCAACACCAAGAATGCCAATAAGGTAGAACGACCAGATTTCTTTGTTTTTTCTTCTTTTGTTTGGGACCTCTGGATACTTTTGGAAATATTCAATCTTATTATTATCGAGATGCGAATTGCGTTTTCTAATCGATGGATTGTATTAGATTGATCTTCTTCGGGAAATATTTGTGGATCATGATGATCAGGACATTCATCGTCCCGAAATCATCCGCATCATCGACTTGATCATCGACGACGCCTGTAACCTGATGGGCGTTAATGTTTACGATACCAAGTATATGATGACTGCCGATCAACGGGTATAACCACTGATTTTGTCTTTTTTCATCCAGCTGTACTTTATTGGAGTCTGTTTTTTCAAACATTTTGATGTATTTTCAAAGTTTCTCCAACTAATTATTTCCGAAAAGGCGAGAGAGATCGCGGATGTCTTAATCGGTGATCAACTGCAAGGGCGTTTCGGCGATTCAATTTCGTTTCATGACCTGTACCATTTGGTAACGTAACGTCTAAACACCAGATCGCCAAGTCGTTGACCCGATCTGTAGGTCGATCTGCATCACATATTCGAGGCTGTTCGTGACTTTGTACTGGACACTGCAATACGTTACAGTAACATGTTACAACGAGGTCCCCTGAAAGCCTTTCAAGCCTCACTTCTGCTAAATCGCCGATCTGATGACATCCCCGGAGCACCAAATTGCGCCGCCTACGTTACTGAGTCGTGTCCGGCCAATTTCGGTTGCCTGCATCGTTCCATTTTCCCGGAATTTTGGTAACGTTTTCGATTCGGTTTTCCCATTCTTTAAACGTTTTCGCAGTATGAACCATCATCAAGGGGATACGCCCGTGCTTGCTGAACAATCTGAGAAGCCCGACTTAGGGTAACGTTAACTGTTCAGTTCACGTTACCTGCTGCCTGATGTTTCTGCATTTGCAGGATATCGCCGCATTCGTCGTCGGCTGTATCGTTGGGATCTGAAAACAAGTCCGGACCAGAATGCAGCAGTAATATATATCCGGATGACAATAAGGAGACGAATAATGTCGCCATGCAGGGATATGTCTATAAGCAGACGTGGTTTCTGCGGGTAAGATAGGGTTTAGGGTTTCCTTTTCAAGCTTCAAATACCATCTTCCATTGATTGGATACCGTTTGTAGTGCATTTTTCACATTTACGTTACCAGTCACTGTAACGCTATGCTGATCATCATGTCACGTTACTGATATGTGAATAGCGATTAAAACGGCGCTGGATTGTGATTCGTAACAATATGCTTTATTCATTTCATAATGAATTATCAACAAAGCCGAATATTGTTCTGGCATTAGCTGGAGCGAAATGTGACCCTGTTGAGGATGAAGACAATCCTTTCACTTCATCCATTCGTGGTAACCATAATCATCCACGTTACGCCTTCTATCTGCAGTCCAAACTCACCAATATCTCACGTATCGTATATCTACCTACTGCTGAAAAACGTGATCAATGGGTTCAAACCATCCGTATCGCTGCACAAGATTTCCATCTCTCCGTAATACCGTCCCATTACTATTCATATGTCATCCCTTCCACATATTTCGCTTTTGCATGTTCGCGCTTTGTCTGCCGACAGACTCACCTTGTTTGCAGGTCTTTTATCGTGTTTTTTGGTATTTTGGGGTTCTTTCATCTCTGATTCTTTCTTATCGTCTTTAAAGGATCACTATCATATGAGCAATGTTGTACATCCATGTCTACCGAATGTATTTGAATGTATTGGTGCACATACTGGACAACGTTACATGATCAAATACATTGATAAAATCTGTATGTTAGAGATTGCTATAACTGACCTGGTATGCTGATATTATGGTATTTAGTGGTCCAGGAGTCCGATTTACATTCGTTACGTATTGAGTCTGGTGTGTTACGTTTTGTAGAACATAAGGATATAGCACGTACTGTTGCTCTTTATGAAGATAACAACAAGATCTATATCTTAAGGCATTCTATACCAAGTAAAAAGTTCAGTTCTATTTCTTTAAATCTTTGGTGAACTGTGCTCTTGTTACGGTCTTAACTTTTGGTAATCATATATATATTGTTTGTTCCTTTTTTTGTCTATCGGATTTTATTTGCATTATAAATCGCTTTTTCATCTTATCATACTTTGGTGTTCTATGGAGTCTAACTGCTCCTCGTACGCGGCCAGTACAACCCATTGCCGATATTGATTTTCAGATTGGATCCGTATGGACGAGATTATCAGGGCTCGTGGTGCCCTGCAGTTGAACAGCGTGGCCTTGATCATGCGTCAGGTGATCTCAGGACTCACATACCTGCACAGTCAGGGCATGGCCCTTGGGTCAGGGCCAGTACGCCCTCCCACCAACGGGTAATACTAAATCTGTCTGTAGGGCGTTCGGTCCCGCCAACATCGTCCTACGTATGGACTCGTTGCAGCAGCACTTTGTTCAGATACCATGGGAAACCCTAAAACCCTAGCCACTGACTGAGTCTCACTTCTGCTCTTTTGAATCTTGTCAGCATTTTCAAAAAAAAAATCGATTTTAACCCTATGCTATGTTCAGATATATATTTGTTTTTATCCGAAGCTTTTACAAAGTTGACTGCTGGTTTCTGCAGATGGTTGATATCGGTCTACGGAAGTTCTTTGTATCAACATTAGATAGTGAGACGAGATCTTATATTGCACCTGAAGTACAAAGTGGAGCTCGTGCGGGTCCGTAAGCTGATATGTGGAGTGTTGGTGCTATCATATATCGTCTATTAACTCCAGGAGCAACACGCTCCGAAGTTCATGCCGTAACACACTCACTGATTACGTTACTCTAATGTTAACTGTCTGGTTGGTACAGGCGAAACGTGGCAGCTTGGAGCTCAACATTAAACGTGGCGGCGGGTCGAATGATGTGATCCAGACTGTGAGGCGACTGCTGTCCAAGAATCCGTCACGGCGTTACTGTGCAGCCGATACGTTACACATGAAGTGGATTGAGGCCGCGGTAGTCGCACCGTTCCGAATGCGATTGCCGCGTCGTGCCCTTTTACCAGAATACCTGCCGCGGTTTCTGCGTGCCGAAACTTTTGTTTCCATTCAGCCCATCAGTCCCACGGCCAGTATCACCCAAAGACCTGAAGACGAACAACGACAAGAAGCGGGCGAGGCGTTTGAATGCCAAAGCTAGATAGGAATCTCGATCAGAAATAAGACCGTAACGGCGTAAACACTGAAGTCAGCCAAAGGTCCCGAATTCGATTCTGGTTCCGGGCGGGTTTTTTATTTGTTGCAATTCAAATTACCTATCATGAAATCCTAGATCTCAATCAACGCTTGCGAAGCCAGTTTTATTGTTGGCAAAGGACCCGCTGCTATGGTTAACTTTGCTGTTTCTGGTTCAGTGATTGTATGGAGATTACCCCTACGGGCGGTATGAGAGACTTTCTAAATGACTAAATCCCGAACCTGCGTGGCAGCTTGCTGCTTGTTTCACAGAAGTGGGACTGCCTGCTCTTGATAACTTCTATCAAATATCCAAATTCATACAAATGTGATAAATATTTGTTTTCATTGGGATTTCTTTATCCACTTTAATAGAGCCATCGTTTGCGTCTTCGTGAGATCGAAATGTCCCTAGAAACCAATGCTTTAGTTGAGCGATCTTTCAGCAGCCTTGTTGCAGGTCAAACGATAGTTAAACCAGCAACCGAAACCAACGATTCTGACTGTAATCGCTAAAATCGTGTGCTAAAACGCATTAAGATTTATGACATTGCTGGATGCAATAAAGTGCTCCCAGAGAGTACGAACGCCACATGCATGACACAATCCAACTGACTGTGAGAGGTTCGTCGTTCTGAATGCTCCAAAAGATCGTCTGATGTTGTTTGCATAGATAGCTTGACATACAGAAAGGATAGGGTTATGAAACTTTTGCTGAAACAGCATAAAATCGTGTCAAAAAACAGGGTCTGAATCATAACAAGGTTTATGCGGATATCTGTGTACTGTTTAAGATAGCGAATATTGCATGGAGATGGCCACGAAATTGGCTGGTTGCTGCCAGTGATTTGTTCCATTTTGCTTATCACCTTGGTCCGGAAATTCTACGGCCTGGGGAGTTGTACAGCTCCGCCAACTCCGCCAAGTCGACAGAGCCTCTTTGTGAATGTGTGTCTGCTATATCTTGGCGAACTCTAGAGGTTGTCGCCTTTACCGTTAAACATGGTACGGGTCCTATGGACAGCACTGGAGCAACGTTACCTCTGGGATTGAACTCCTGATTGATGTTACTGCTGCTTCGTTACCCCTGGTGTGGTGTCAGAAAGCATTGGTGATGTTGAATGCGCCGCTCCATTCCACAAAAGTCATCAACAAGATAAGGCGACTGATTTGTTGTATTAACAGACTATAACATCACTGCTAACAGCCAACAAACATGCATTGAATGGACTCGGATGTCATTCATCCGATACCTATTTAAGAGAGTTATCACATCACCTCTATATAATACAGATCATGATCTCATACTGATATAATCATCTGATGATTCCTTTCATCGCCCTTCACAACTCCCCAATCATCACGAGCGTACTCCCCCCTCACTGATCACGCCAATATTAGCCCACCCCAACACACCCCACTAAACAGCTAACTATAAGGGTACACCAACTAGGTTGGGGGGGGGGGGCGGTACGGCCCTCCGATCCGATCGCCGAGCTGATCGTCACATAGCGACGTTCCCTGTCACGAACCAACCATGCAGCAGCGGATGATCGCTTCGCTGACGTTCCTCCTGCTGCTGTTGGCGCTGGCCGTCGTACCGGCCGGCGCCATCCCCGATCGTCGTGCGTTCGTGGACGGGCCCGTACCGGTCACGAAAGCGTCCGTCAAGACCTGGGCTGATACGTACGCCTCTATATACAAGGTACAGTGTTGGTCCGATACCGGATGGACCAGTATGACCGGGGATGTGTGTAGGCGTGGCCGAGATTCCAGTCGAACGGGAAACCGGCTCCGAAACTGGATACGGTGGCCGTGAATGCGACCATCAATCTTAGTAAGAGCAAGAACGTGGTGAATGACGTCGGCGCCAGTTATGTGGCAGGTACAAACCCTAAACCCTAACTTCCCACCCCAATTTCAACTCCATTGGCCAGGTGTGGGCTCCATTGCCGCCGTCATGATCGGGATCGGAATCGTAACATTAGTCTTGTCGATTCTGTTCTGCGTCTGTCGATTCTGCTGTAACTGCTGCGGACGCCGCCGACGCACTAAACGATACTCGGCGTCTATGGTCTGGACTATGCGCTCAATCATGATCATCTACTTCCTGCTATTATGCGGGGTCGTACTGGTCGCCTACAACGGCATCGCTGGGCTCACATTCACAATCGACGATATTCAGCAGGTCGCTCATGCTGATATCAATCATTTCACGGATGTTGGCGATATCATCGATATGGGCGCGGACTTTGTGCTCGGCTTCAAACCCATCATTGGAACTTTAAACAAGTCCGTACGATTGTCGTCACGGACTCCGTCTCGCTGAATTCTCCACAGAACCGTGTTTGACGTGATTCCAACCGGCGCCGCATTGGACCGTCATATTCAATGTATCAACAACGTGGCGTCAATCGGTGACGCCGCCAAGGACGTCCGTAGCGATCTGAGCTCATTGGACGAGGTGAGACCCTAAAACCCTAACCCTAAACCCTAACCTTGGCCGGCAGGTTGTCCGCGGCCTTCCTGACATGTCCGGCTTGAACCGGACCCTCGGTCAACTGGATGTCAGTGTAAAGTTACTCCCGGACTTAAATCAGCTCGCCAATCGGATCGGATTTCTGAATTCATCGATTGGGGCCATGCCGGCCCTTGAACCCATTAGTGACGATCTCACATCGATGAACAGTACAATGCAGTCACTAAAGGCAACAGTGGGTCCAGTCAGTACTCAGATTCAAGGCTAGTACGGTCCGGTGGTGTCCGTCGCAATTAGTGATTTGCGGACAGGGTTGCGCTCGACACTGTCGAAGTTCACGACGCAGCCGCTGACCGAGAAGCTCAAGGGGTTCGATGCGTTCTGGGGCCATCTTCCAGACCTCAACCTGCTCAAGTCCGATGTTAACGTTGCCGATGGCGCCGCCTTCCGTAACATTAACCAGACGTACGACAGTCTGGTCCAGGTAATTCCATCTGCCAATGAACGCGCCTTTACTGTCGCATTGATCGCGATATTTTTCAATTTTAGTTTTGAAAGTTTTTGACCTTTTTTTTCCCAAAGCTTGTCGATTTTGTTTGCTAAATTTCTGTTGATTTTTTCACTCCGTTTTCGCATCGTCTTTAGCATGCTCGTTTCTGGCTGATTGCGCCTTTCTTCAGATGCAAAGTGCCGTGAACAGAATTCCATCAATTGGCGGGTTTATCGCAGATCTGCAAAATCTGAATGCAACCAAAAACCAGCTGGCCTCATCTCTTGTATTGATCAATCTCATTCGATCATTGAATGCCTCGCTAAAGGCGATCCCGGATCTGAACCGTATCATGACCTCTATGAAAGGTTTTAAAGCGTTTCTCATCACCGACTATCATCTCGATGTGATCAAAGCGAACGTAAGGAGGTCGGTTCGTGCGAGATCGGGTCCGTGACGGACTGCGTAGGTTCGCTCGGCGAATATGTCGATAGCTGCGCAGCCCAGCCCGCTGAAACTGCTCAAATACATGACCGATATGAAGGCCAGTGTGGCCCAGATCAAGGCCGTCAATTTCTCCGGCATGATTGACAGTATTCAATCATTTAATCGAACTATTGGAGAGCTCAACTGTGTCTCTGGCTTAATGGACATGATCATTAACATTAACACGTAACGTGGCTTCATTTCGACGAAAACAGAAAAAAATTGACCTTTTTCCGAAAGTTCCGATTGTTTTGATGCTTTTGAATTCGCTGCACTGTGGTCTGGAACATTCCATATTGATCGGTCCGTGTAGGTCTTTGGTCGTACTGCCCAGCAGTATCAGTCAAGTGACGGATATGTGGGACCAGGTGAAGCCGCAGATCGCCAATATGAGCTCGCAGCAGGCCAGCTTGCAGTCCGGAGTCGATTCCATCAAGAAGATGAATTCATCGCTGGACAATCTCCCGAATTTCGATGATATCATCACCAAGATCAAACAGATGAATTCCAGTAGTGGAAGTCTACCAAATCTATCACAGGTCCCGTCAATCCACCTCATATTTAAACTGCAGATTAAAGTTTTTTTTTTCATTTTTCGCAAAAAGCAAATCTTTTTTGTTGGATCTCTCAAATGGCTCCTGTCATGATGTTTTTTCGTTGTTCCTGTTGATTTGCGTTTCTCAAAAGCTGTCTACGTTACGCAGTGACTGACGGAGTTGCATGTGCAGGTGTATGATCAGATCACGGACTTGAACAAGACCCTGCATGATGTCCCCAATATGGACACCTACATCAACAACACCGCCAAGCTGAATTCGTCTCTAAAGGTGGGCTGGATTTGCGCATGTTTGCAAAACCCTAAAACCCTAGTCTAGGTTGCCAACCTGGACGATACTGTGTCGAGTCTACAGACCATGAACTCGCAGTTACATTCAATGCCTCCGCTACAGCCACATATTGACAACATGGTCAAACTTAACGACACACTCAGTACGCACTTTCCTGTCCGATTTGTGAAATCCGCACTGAACCACGGTGTCCGCAGCGGTCTTGAAACCCGCCCTATCCGGCGTTTTGACGGTGCTGGCGCCAAGGCCGTCAAACGCTCCGTTCGGATACTCGCAGGTAGCGTCTGGTCTTGTGAGCGGTATCACGCAACTACAGGTAATGTTACACCATCAGACGGACTTTTTCATTTCAGTCATTTTTTCAATTTTTTGAGGATTTTTTTCATATTCAGCTTTGAAAAAAAAGGCTTGATAGAAGTATCCCAATCCTGGTTTATTGGGAGTTGCTCACGGACTTATTTTGCACACTACAGACAACCAACAGCACACGGCCTGATAACAGCGCCTTGGTCAACAATATGGACCAGCTCAATAACACTGTCGCCACCATGCCAGACTTAACATCGACACAGACCAGTATCACGAACCTGAACGGGTCGCTGACATCGTTCCCGGTCGGGTCACATCTAGGGTTTAGGGTTCTAGGGTCTGACCCTCGAAACACAGGATGTGGCTGCCCTCAAGGCCAAGATCGCCTCGCTGCAGACCAGTCTGGAGACGCAACCCGATTTCAACGCGCTCATAAAGCAGCTGCGGGACCTGAACAAGACCGTACTGGCCCTGCCGAACCTTCCATCGACCCAGGCCCAGGTCCTGGATGTGAAGAAGAGCGCGGACAGCGCCAACATCAATGGAACGATCTCGCAGCTCAATCAGGTCGCTGATATTGAGCTGGGTGGATCGGCCACCTCCCAACTGGATAATATCAAGGATATGTCAGCGAAACTTGATATGGGCATGTTATTCAACATGGTCGATAGCGGTAAGAGGGTTTTTCTGGTTTCAATCTCTCTATGGCGCAGTTTTCCGAAACACTTGTCTAGTTTTGCGCAGTTTGCTTTTGTTGCAATTTTTATTTTTAGTTCGTTTCGCAAATGTCTCTTTCTGTTTCATTCTTCGGAAAGTGTGCACAACTGATAGGTTTTTTGTGTCTTTCTGGTTTCTATTTCTTTATTACGCAGTTTTCCGTCTTGTTTTGCACAATCTGTATTTTTTTCGCACATTGTTTCATCACGCAAGAGTCTCTTTCAGTTTCCAATTCTGCGGAAATTGCGCGCAACTGTGTGTTTCTTCTTTCATCCTTTTTGGGGTTTCGGTTGCTGAGACTTGACCTATCAGCTGCGAACAACGTCAGCAAGTACAATGCGGTCGTGAACGATACTCGCGCCACTGCACTGGCCAGGGTCGATGGCCCTATAGCTCAGTACGGCCCGCTGGATTCGTTCCGTATTATGGGCATGACCGGCCTGATGTTGATCCCGTTGGTGGTGGCCCTGCTTGGTCTATGTTCGGTTGTGTGCCGATGTGGATGTGGCTCTATGTGCATGGCCTTGATATTCATCTATATGTCGTTCTTCTATTACATATTGGCAGCACTGTTCACCACTCCTACCGTCTTAGTCTCAGATTTCTGCGGTGTCTCCAACGACATTGTACGATTTTAAGCAATTCTGTTTTTGATTTTTTTTTTTTTTTTCTTCAACTTTCTGTTTGATGGTTCTTCATTCTGTTCTAGTTGTTGCATTGACATTTTTGTCATCTTTAATTCTTGGCTACTCTTCAGGAGTTTCTTTTTATTAAATTGTTCGACTGGGTTTGACGGAGTGTGATCTAGGCGTTGCATGCGAGCGATCTATCCGGAGCCGAGATCCTGAGCAGGAACCTGTCGTCGTTTCTTTCACCGAATATAACTGGGTATATTCCAGCCCAGGACCAATATGTTCTGGGCGATCGTCTCTCCGATTACGTTAGCTACTACTTCGTCTGTCCAACGGGCGGGTACGTCCCTGCATTGATCAAAGACCTCCCAGATGTCGCATTGCATGCCTTACATGAACGGGTAATCGAATCCTCACAGTCTTTTAAGCTTTTGCATTTTTCCGAATCTTTTTAATCTTTTTGTGGCATTGTGAATCTTGCTGTCATAAACTAGACAAAAACTGAAGCAAATTTCACATTTGTGACGATCTCAATCGTGATAACATAAATGTTGACAAAAAACTAAAACAATGTTTCAGGCGCCTATCTCGTCGATGGTTAGCGATCTTGAATCTTCGGCCAATGTTAAGTTCGTGCCAAAGATCATGAGAATCGTTGATGATTTTAGTGGTAAGTGTGCGGCGGACTCCGTACGGACCTGAACAACTCAACGTGGCATGTGCAGAGCACCTGGACTCGTCTCGGGACGTCCTGGTTAGTGTTCAGGACTTCCTGTTCTGCGATAACGTTACTCCGTATCTGCAATCCACACTGGACATCATGTGTGTCAATGTCCGCAACGGACTCGTCATCTTCTCCTTCTCGCTCTTCCTACTGGCTGTTCTTATGTAACATTAAGCTTCTCATTTATGAATTTGATACTTATTCGAATTTCAAGTTATCATACTTTGAATCATCTTATTTTGTTCGACTTTTGTATAAACTTGCTGGAAATTTTGAACTTCTCAAATTCTTCACTTTTTGCCATATTTTATTCGAGAGTTTTTTATCGCTGCTGGATGTTTCAGTCGTTTCCCAGAAACGTAATCAATATGGTCGTGCAGGTCCGTCGGAGTGTGTTGTGGAGTGCTCGGATTCAAACGCCTGCAAAGGCAGAACCGTGTCCAAGACGATCCCGGCGATGACGATGAGAACGACCTGGAAGCGCAAGGCGGTGCGCTGGCCGTACCGGCCATCAGCATGGCTGGACAGCCAGTCGCATTCAGCCGCGCGTTCGTACCGGCCGTAGGCGCAACCTCCACGCCCTCGCTGAACCAGAAATAGCAAAGTGAACCTTATCTGCGGGTTCTTTGTCACCAATAAAACACATCAATTTGCTTCGCAAGCTATGATTGAGGTTTAGGAGTTCATGATAATGAAAATTGCACCAGACAAAAAAAACGCCCTGAACCAGAATCGAACTCAGGACCTTGGGATGACTTCAGTGCTAACGGCTCATTTTTGATCGAGATTCCATTCTAGCTTTTGCATTCCGATGCCGCGCCCGCTTCTTCTCGACGTTCGTCGTCTTGTCGACGCTCGTCTCCTTGTCGATGTTCGTCTTCTTGTCGACGTTCGTCTTCTTGTCGAAGTTCGTCTTCTGGTCGACGTTCGTCTTCGTGTCGACGTTCGTCTTCAGGTTGTAGGATGATACAGGCCGTGGGACTGATGGGCTGAATGGAAACAACAGGTTCGGCACGCAGAAACCGCGGCAGGTTCTCTGGTAAAAAGGCACGACGCGGCAATCGCATTCGGAACGGTGCGACTACCGCGGCCTCAATCCACTTCATGTGTAACGTATCGGCTGCACAGTAACGCCGTGACGGATTCTTGGACAGCAGTCGCCTCACAGAGTGGATCACATCATTCGACCCGCCGCCACGTTTAATGTTGAGCTCCAAGTTGCCACGATTTGCCTGTCTCAACCAGCCGGTTATCATTAGCGTAACGTAATCAGTGAGTGTGTTACGGCATGAACTTCGGAGCGTGTTGCTCCTGGAGTTAATAGACGATATATGATAGCACCAACACTCCACATATCAGCTTTCGGACCAACACGAGCTCCACTTTGTACTTCAGGTGCAATATAAGATCTCGTCTCACTATCTAATGCTGATACAAAGAACTTCCGTAGACCGATATCAACCATCTGCAGACACAGCGCGTTAACTTTTCAAAAGCTTCGGATAAAAAACAACGAAATATTCCTGAAAATAGCATACGAATACAGTGATGAAAGCTCGGAAAAACCAATGTGCTTGACAATACTGACAAAATCCAAATGATATGAAGTGAGACTCTGTGTCTAGGGTTTTAGGGTTTCCCTGGGTACCTGAACAAAGTGCTGCCGTAACGAGTCCATACGTAGGACGATGTTGGCGGGGCCGAACGCCCTACAAACAGATTCAGTATAACTCGTAGGTGGGAGGGCGTACTGGCCCTGACCCAAGGGCCATGCCCTGACTGTGCAGGTATGTGAGTCCTGAGATCACCTGACGCATGATCAAGGCCACGCTGTTGACTGGCAGGGCACCACGAGCTCTGATAATCTCGTCCATACGGATCCAATCTGAACATCATTATCAGCCAAGGGCCGTGCTGGGCGCGTAGGATGAACAAATAGACACCATAGAATACAGCAGAATGATGAAAAATCGATATATCATGAAAAGAAAATCCGATAAAGGTTTGAGAATGTGGTAGAAAAAGGAACCAAACTATTATTATACGATTACCAAAGGTAAAGACCGTAGCATGAGCAAGGTTCACAAAAATAAAGGACAGGAAATCAAAACAATTCGGAG
>RBZT01000064.1:0-12760 GCA_003693705.1 Polymyxa betae
GATTAGCAATGTATCGGAGACAGAATTTGATGAAGTTCTGAAGACGTTCTTCACCAAAATATTCTCTGATGCTGGTTGAGCCAAGAGAGTCGCCTTTACGAAATGATACGAGTCCATTCTCAGAGAAGCCATAATCGAATTCAGTGACACATGAATCACCGAGTTGCTCCTTGATCTTGACCAAGTCAGCACCACCACCATCATCTCAATATCGCCCTGCACCACCACCATCATCTTATCCTGCACCTCCTCCATCTCAACGTCAATTTACATCTGCTCTTCCTCAACATCGTCTTACTGGTCCACCACCTCACCCTCGCTTTGCTCCTCCTCTCGCTCAGCGTCGTTCTGTACCTCCTGCTCCCTCTCAACCTCGCCGTCCTCTTTCTCCTCAACGTCGTTTCAACGGTTCTGTTGCAGGACGTGGTGTTGCAGGACCTGCACAGCAACGTGATGGTGGAAGATGCCAATTAGATGGACATATATTATGTGTTGCAGAGAAGCCATCTGTAGCTCGTGATCTATCACGTATATTATCTGGTGGACAATCTCGATCACGTCCTGGTATATCCAGATATAATCCTATACATGACTTTCATATTGTATTATCTCTACCTGGAGAGGGACATGCTCCTACTAATCCACGTCCAATGCAATTCACATCAGTACTTGGACATTTAATGCAATTAGAGTTTGTATCGCCTTATGATAGATCATGGCAATCACATCCTCCATCTGTATTATTTCATTGTCCATTAATAAGTAAGGTTATTGATGGACAAGAACCAGTACGTGATAATATTGCAGCATGTGCTAATAATGCACGTGCTGTAATATTATGGTTAGATTGTGATCGTGAAGGTGAGAATATAGCATGTGAAGTAGCAGGATTATGTTGTCAGATACAACCAAATATACCTATATATAGGGCTAGATTCTCTGCATTAATTGAACCAGAGATCAGAAGAGCTCTCTCTAATCTGGGACCTATCAATATCAATCTTAGTCTAGCTGTTGATGCAAGACAGGAGATCGATCTTCGTACTGGTAAGACATCTGTTAGGGTTTTAGGGTTTGATCCCATCATTGACTACATTAATAGGTTCAGCATTTACTCGATTACAAACATTATCATGGGCTAAGAAATTTGCTGGTATGCCTAAAGTATTATCATATGGACCATGTCAATTTCCTACATTGGGTTTTGTTGTTGAACGTCATCTGGAAATTCAACAATTTCTACCTCAAGATTATTGGAACTTAACATTAACTATATCAGCTGATCCAGAACCTGGTATATACAGTAATATCTCTCATCAGACAACTGATCCAGTACGTCCAGGTACCAATGGGCCATCATCCTGTACGACCTTGTCATGGAGACGTGGTCCATTATATGATCGTTCATCAACATTGGTATTTTATTCGTTATGTCTACAAGGGTCTCAAGCAGTAGTTGAATCTGTTCAATGTTCACGAATCAGTAAATCGGCGCCCGTCCCATTAGCGACCGTATCATTACAAACATCAGCAGCACGATATCTTCATATGGGTTCTGCTCTATGTATGGAAGTTGCTGAGAATCTATATAGACGTGGTCTTATATCATATCCACGTACTGAAACAGATTCATTCTCTAATGAATTCGATCTAAACCCCATACTTCAACAACAAACACAATCTCCGGACTGGGGGCAGTACGTCCAGCAACTGCTCGCCCATGGGCGAGTACGTCGACCCCGACCCGGTGGTCATGATGATCATGCACATCCACCTATATATCCAACAGAATTTGTGGCTCCTGCCGCCCTGAAAGACCAGAATGAACGTCGTCTCTATGAATATATCGTGCGTCATTTTATTGCATGTTGCTCTCCAGATGCAATTGGCGATCAAACACGTGTTGTAGTACGATGTGGAGGTGAACATTTCTCTGGACAAGGTTTGACTATCAGATCTCGTGGATATTTAGATATATATCCTTATGAGAGATGGTCCAATATACAATTACCTGTATTACAGAATGGACAAATATGTATACCTACTGCTATTACAATGACACAGAATCGTACACAACCACCATCATATCTATCTGAAGCTGATCTAATCTCATTAATGGATCGTAATGGTATTGGTACGGATGCAACTATTGCACAACACATTGAAACTATTCAGAAACGGGTATGTACCAACGATCTCATTACATAATCATACATTGTCACTAACAAGCTCATATGTGCAGCATTATGCTATCAAACGGCCTGATCGATGTTTCGTTCCAACAGCACTTGGTGTAGCCCTAGTTGTTGCATACAATTCTCTTGGATTTGATTTATCAAAACCTAGATTACGTGCTGCTATGGAAGCTGATATGAGACGTATTGCATTAGGTCAAGTATCTAAATCTGATGTTGTTAAACAACAATTAGAGTTTATGGCCAATGTATTTGCATCTGTTAATGAGAAACGTCCTCTTATTACTGCTGCTTTAGCTAGATCTATGCAACCTATATAATTTATCACATTCGTCAAATGTATTATTGTCAATGTACATATTCTGTAAACATAGAAATAATTTTCTCACTAGATAACGTCTCTTGTTGAAATTGTATCTCAATTCAGTTCATTATAGGCCCTCAAACAATGAACAAACCAATGTCACTGCCGCAGATACAATTGTAGAAACAATGAGGCTCATATATTGTTGTCATGTAAAACACTAAGATGATTTAGCAATTTGCTTTATTTAAATATCGACTCAGAACAAAGTGATGAAAGGAGAATGGATTATTGGCAATCCGGGTAGCCAGACCGTCCTTCTATATGAATGAAAACCACGTCTATAAATTCAAACAACTGCTCAATCACCTGGCACAGGTGTCAAACCCCTTTTTGAAATCTCCTTTTCAATGAGCAACTTGTATGACATTATTGATGACGGTAATCGCTTGCTGCATGCGAAACAAGATGTGTGATTGATTAACAAAATCGAGATGTTCTTAAACGATGAAACGGGTGAAAAAGGCCAGAACGATATACCAGAAATAACTGGTTTAAACAACAGAAACAGATGCGAATGAAAATGTCTGAGAGAGCTGCACCCACACATGTTAATCTAACTTGGTAAGTTGAATGTTGTGTCCTTCTTCATGATCCGACATAGTAGTCACATATGCACTCATGACTATTATATTATATCCATACATTTCAATCATAGAGTGTCACTATGATGGGGAAGACGACAATGAGTCTATCTTTGGTGTCACTAAGTAATGAAGCATCTGGGCCTTGATAATTATACAATAATTGATGTTAATGCAGCTAAATCAACATACTTATGCAGAACACGAGCTATACGCATATGGAGATTGAGGTTGATTGATCCCTAACAAATTCAAAATGTTATGGTCCACGTCCCCTAGGAAGCGGCTGCGTTCTCCCTTAGTTTATTACCGACCCCAAAGCTAAACGTGATTGCAATTATTATGTGAATAAAAGCAGTAGCAGCTCTTGCTTACTATGATAGTTACTTGGTAGTGATTTTGTTCGGGTTGTTTCCGTGGGCAGGTTTTACAGATAGGGTTTAGGGTTTCTGCCGTTTCTTGGTCATTCCGAAAATGCTGCCGTGAGCACAAACCTGTACTCTGTAGACAACACTACAGCATGCTAACGATGTGGTTATGATCTATCGATCTATATAGTTCATCATGGCTCAAAGAGTTGCTTTCAAATATAAAGCACTTGGTAGGTATAGAGGGCGGAAAATACCCCGACAATAAACAATCTGGTAGTCAATGATTTTAAAATTTCTTAGCAATTGACATTAATCGGTGGTCATTTTGTGGATTAACTGACACCAAAGCAGTCTAGGTACGACAAACGTAGCTAAAACCCTTCTTTCACAATTAACTGAGCCTACCTACATGAATTGCAAACAAATGTTTTGACTTCATTGTCGTAATAAGTTATTGGAAGTAGAAAATCTTCTAAATGCAATATAAACAAGTTAAAGAAATTAGGCAGATCGGGACCTTGTCGAATTCGAGCTGGGATCGCTGACCTGACTGCTTAATCGTGAACTAAGCACAAATGATGGATCGGATTCTTCAACGAATTCAAACCCATCATGAACATATCGGGTCATGATCGGATCGATATCATCAGCATCGAGTTCATAAATATTAAAAGCCGATTGTCTTACACCAGATGCAAATGAACATCCTCCAGATCCCGGATTATGTACAGGAATTCCTTCAAATTGTGCAGAGAATCCTCGATGTGCATGCCCATGTAATATCATACAAGGTTTACGATGTGAACGGGATAGGATTGATAGAAGATCTTTACCATTCTCAATACTATGCCATGTATGCTTCTTATGATATGCGAGACCATCATGATCTACAACTGGATAATGAGTTAACAGAACAACCCGTTTATCCTATTCAAGAGAGTGCTTAGATAAATATAAGATGGACGATAATCTGTAAACAAAATCTGAAAGCTCAAAATTCTCATGACGAAATATCCTTGGCGGAAATCGCAACCAAAATCATGCAAATCTGTTACGTACTGATTGTTTGGCTAAGATCTGATTGAGATGATGTATTTGTGAATAGGGAACGAGACCACGAGACCCAATTGCAGTAGGGCGACAGCAATCCATCCCGACGAACATGATATCACCAAATGCTTTCGCCTGTAATCCAGAGGGAAACCGCTGCCCCATCCATTTCCCGAATTTCGCTTCGAACCGAGCACGCGAGTCTTTGGTGTAAATATCGTGATTACCCGGAATGACTAGAGATGGGATTGATTCTAACAGAGGCGATAGAGCTTGCAGAGCGGCATCGAATTCGGGGTCCAGGGCTAAAGCACTACCAAATATTCAGTATAGGCTGAAACAAGATTGCCTAAAGCGAGACCTTAAATCTCCAGTTATCGCCACAAAATCAGGTTTCAAGTCGGCTATGCTTTGAACAGCACACTGAGCGACACGCTCGTCGAAATGTTTATCGCGGCCGAGGACACGCAGGTTAAAAGCTCCGATGGCCCGTTTTCCAATCAGATCCCGCCAGCTGGCCCGATCTAATCGCTGAAAGTGTAGATCGGTAATATGAGCGATACGCATGGGTCTGGGAACCTAACCCGACAATGTCAATAGACAAATGACCATCTCAATTAAACCGTAACATATTAACATGGTTGCAGCCAATTGTAACATTATCCATTACATGACAAATTTTCTGGAAAGTTTCTCATTCCTTGTTAATTTTTAAAGACTTCATCAGGCCGGTAAAACGGTTCTTAGAGGTGGCATCAGAACAGAGCTGTGTCTATCTATCGGTAAGGCAGATTCACGCAGTGACTATAATAGCCTGGCGTCATCATCATGGTTAACTGGGCACAAACAACACAACGTATCATCTCTCAGCAGACGTTCGATGAAGCCGTCCAAGATAACATTAATGATTTCGAGATGGCGCTGGACGAGGCTATCCAAGAGGCTCGAAGTCAGTTCGAGGCTCAAGGCGTTGATCTAACTACGATTTTGGGAGAACGAAGATCAGTGATGGATGACCTGAACCTGGCCATTGCTGCAAAACATGAAGATGATATTATGAACGTTTTGAAAGCAATAGACGATGATGAAGCTCGAGGTCTTGCTGATCAAGGCCTGATTGGAGCTCTGTTGCTTATCTGCCGAGAATATCACGAGCAGAAACCGCTAGTCATGGCCTCACTTAATGTATTACTGGTTTCGACGAAATTTTCAGTTCCATCAATGGTTCCAGAGCCTGGTCTCATCTCTCTACTTGAATGTCTGCGTCATCATATTAATGACATCCAGATTCAGACTCGAGGTAGGAACTATAGCAGTCTCCTTGATAATTGCTGCTCAATTATTACAATGCACTTTTGTTTCATAATTGAGCCTATTTTCAATTATTATCAGTAACCTTTGACTGATGTGTCTAACAGGATTAAAAATCCTAGCTCAGGTTGTTGGGGGATTCGAGCCGCATAAGAACACTATCCATTCAAATGGTTTCAATGATTACATCTGCGATATACTAACGAAACATCAGGTCGAACATGAAGTTTTTTTACGAGCATGTAATGTTATCAAACGGTATCTTTCTGATGACGACAGACGTCCCGGTGTGCATCCGCATACTTTCACCAGAGCCCGAGAGCTCGCAGCAATGAACGATTCGGAGATTATCTCAAAGATGCTTTCAGCATTGAAGCAGAATACTGGAAATCCCGCTTATGTTTCTGCGATTTGTGCAACGCTGCGTTGCATTGCTGTCACCGACGCCATTTGCCAAGCCATATCTCGTGATGTCCTCGGCGATTTAATCCAAATCGCCAAATTGCATTTTGATCGTGACAATGTTGTTGAGAAAACTTTTTCATTATTTAAGATCATGTCTCGTAATGATCAGGTAAAGGTTTCCGTTTGCTCTCAAGAAGGCGTAGAGTTGGCAATGCTGACACTGAAGCATCATACTTCCAATCAGAAAGTGATTAGTCAAGTTGTGGGAATGATGGCTGCTATTACTCTTCGACAGCCTGAAAATTGTCTCATGTTGGCCAATAATGGCATCATTCCTCTCCTCGTCTCCGTTATGTCGGGCAATTCAGATCATATCGCTATTCAGAGAGGAGCGATTTCCACTCTGCGTAATATGGTGTCAAGTTCCAGAACAAAACAGCTAGCAGATCTGATTTTAGAGGAGAATGCAGAAGAGCTCATCTGCAAAGCACATGACACACATGAACAATGTAAAGATGTTGCTTATGCAGCGTTACGTGATCTCGGACGACCTTACAAAGCTACTTGGAACGGAATCGATTCGTAATGATACAGAATGAACTATACTGTTTAATTTAATTTTGAACAGCAAGCTTTCGTAGATGTTCCATGAATATCTTCAGACTGACATCATCAGTAAACACTGGAGGAGGCCCTTGGCCTCCGTATCCTTGGACAGTATTTTGCGTCACACTTGGATTAAGCTTAGCTAACAGAAAACGTGACTGAGAGTCACCAGAGCAGCAATCACGGAAGAGCGGTGCAGGAAACCGGTTTGACATTACAGAAACCGCATCATCGCGAGCCATCTCGAAAAACTAACGTAATGTTTAGGATAATTCAGGAATAACGACCGAACAAGAACGTACTTCTTTCAAATAAGAATAGTTCGGATCTTGGTCAAGGCCATCTTTCTTCCAGGCAGCTACAGATTCGCCGTGCCACAGAATAACGTTAAAGAACGTATCTAGCAGCAAGATACGTTCTGGACCAACACTAGTCGCATCCAACAAAACAGCCTATAAGAGCTTTTCAGAACTGGAGCACTCTGGACTAAATTGCATTGTTACATTGACAGTGGCACAAGAGCCAGTTGGCGATTGTGAAGGATCGCATAGGTCATAAGCTAACAGCACAGGCTGAATCATAGTCAAAGAGTTAGCAACATTTTGTCCAAGAAATAAGAGCCTGTAGAAAGCCGTTTCATCAGGAGAAGAATTTGCTACCTAAAAACAATAGGTCCAACGATGACGAATATGACCTTCGAATAAACCTGTAAGAATTCGGATCTTCTTAGATGGAACATGAATTGGGGATAATACTGCTGTTGAGGATGCATTCTGAATGACTCTGGTTGATCCTTTGTATGAGAAGAAAACTTTGCCATGAGACGAATTAACATACGATCTACATTGTTACATTAACGGCACTCATTCAAGTAAAAAACATTTTTTCTGACCAAGCCAGCGAAGGACATCAGTAGCAAACTCTGTTTCAGCCTTAAAAATTGCCAATCTAGCAACAATTATAGCCGCAGTTTCTTGATCAAAATCATAAGCAACTTGAGATAAACCTACAGGAGTAAATCACAAAATGGGAGTAAATGGCAGCAAGGAGAGCTACCTGCATCGTTGGAAGTATCCACCAAAGGCACTATCGTCGTAGTACATTTAATGTGAGCGAATCCAGAGGCATCGCGATATTTGGTGATGAACTGGATGTATGATGTCTGTGCGGTTGCCACAGAATTGACAACATCGAAGTAGAAAGCATAGGAGCTAGCAGAGGTCATCCCGCCAATGTGCCACAAATTGGTATTACCAATACCAACTTCTTTATCGCCAACTGAGCTTGCCTGCAACGCCTTAGCTCAATGAATCAACGAATGGTTCAAAAAGAACCTTCTGATTTTTGCTCGACATCAGGCCAATACCGCCAGAAACTTTGATCTCACGAGAAGTTATAGCTTCAATTGTAGCCTGGAACGCCATATTCAAGTTACCATTAGCGCCTACTGGACATTTCAATACATCGATAACAGTACTAGTGATATGTTTTCAGACCAGGAGCGAAACACATCTGGAACGATTGGGCAAAGACATCAGAATTACTGTCTTCATTATAGCGGAACATGTCACTAAGAACGAGCAAACCTCCTGACTTTTCAACCATGATCTGAAATTTTTTGGAACCAAATATCGAGAATCCCCAGAAAATCCTTACTTTCATCTCAGCTAGACCAATTTGATCTAATGAGCATGCGAACAGGTCGAAAGAATGTCCACTGGCAATAAGTCTATCGGCGAGGACAGAATAGTATTTGCAAGCCTTATCATGCCTGAAATCCATTATACCAAGACAGATGGAGTGCAATGAAATAATTACCATTGGCAATTGCCTTTAAACAAATCGTGATGAGATCGAATCGTTTCTTCGAGTTGTGTAGAAACAATCTTTCCTGGACCTGACGAAGCCGCACCAGCGGAAAAGAACATTATTCGCCCATTCTGGCCGGGTGCAGCATTCTCCATCAGCCCGATAGCAACAGAGCAAGCAATGCCAGTAGCGCGAGCAGGTCTTTCATCGCTTTTAACAGGCCAAGAATCTGAAGTGAACGATAAAGCATTCGAAGATAAACGCAGCATAGGTACCTGGAATTAGATCCTTTAAGATGGCTGTAAGAGGCTGAATAGCGTGCTCAACCGGTAAGAAGAAAGTCGGATGTGGTTTTGCAGTATTCTTGGGAGAAATCGTCTAGGATGAAAACTCAGCTTTTGATAACTGAAATACCACAAGATCCGAACCGGTCCAGTGGTCTTGCCGTTGCCAGTCTCCAATCCAAGCATGTCGGCAACAAAGACGCTTGTGACGTTGTCAGTCTTGGGGTTACCACGAAATACGTATGATTTGGGACATTCAGAGAATCCCAGTTCATGAACGGAAACATGCTTGCCGAAAGTGATCAAACCAACCATCGCATTTGGGGGCAACATAGACAGCGAAGACGTTATCGACTCTCGTAACTTTAGCATGGCATTTAGATGAACATCAACGGTTAAAGAGGGTAGAGCAAACCTGAGTTAATTCTGATTCAATAGCACATGTGTCAATGACGAACAGAATGTGAGGCCCAAGAACAGGCTGTTCATATGGTAGTAGATAATCGATGGTTGTATATTCGGGCATAAGCTCTGCTGGCAAATTATAGGGGCTAATGTCATTGTAATGCTGAGGAAGATGATTTCTAGTTAAGCAGAACGGGCAGACCCAAATCCGGTTGTTGTAATCGATCTCACAGTAAACATTCATCAAGGCATTGCAATCTGGATCCCGAAATTAACAACAGTAGATGGTCAAAGCAAAACGAACTTTTCCCAGAGCATTTAACCGGATCATATTGGACTTGGTTGGTGAAATTTGGGTCGGATGGCGCAGGAATCGGTGAATAGAGAGCAGCCAGCGGGACAACGATGCGGCTAGATTCAACTTTGGTCGAAGGCCATTTCATCCATGATAAACGAAGACCATCACGAGCCTCAAGATCAGCGGCAGCCATAATCGGCTCTTACTACAGATTAGTGACGAAATCTGAATAAAAGTCGACCAACAAGCTGGACAGAGGCGGACCACAACATCGGGCTGCGCCACAACACAGAACTTCAACGAAGGACGCTGATTATATTCATTGACAGAATCATTGTGCAAGCAACTAAGCATTTACATACGGTAGTTTAGTCACCTGCAGTGAAGTACTTTTTCAACGGTTTCTAGTTTGAAGTTATTCACCAGAATCGCATACAGATGTCACTGCCTTGGCGCATCTGTATATCGCCACCTACGCAAGAGGGTAGAATCCTTTATCCAATCGTTTATCCGACTATTAATGTATTAGACTCGCTATCTCTGTAAGCTAGCCTGTGTCGAATGTAATTAAATGCTGGGCGGTCGGCGAACAGCTGTAAAGTGCAATAGCTTAATACGCATGTCCCTGACGAAAGCATTTGGCTACAGTTGAGAATTATTCGAAACAATATAAGCTGTTGGAGCGCTTATCACCGGCAATCAGTAGACATGTTCGTTCACCAGAGCAATGCAAGTTGTTGTTGCTCATTACGCATTGGATTTCATGATAATCATCGCTAATCTACAGTAGTTTAGCTGCCTCAAGTATTCCACAGATAATGATAGGGGATTCAAGTTCATTGACGTCATACTTGATGTACTTAAAGAGTTATAAATGTAAGGATTCAATGTTCATCTTCAGATGGCAGGCGGCAAACTAATCCTATTCCTGATTTCAGACTTCGACATGCGGCTAACGACACTGATTTTGGTTTTGCGCTTGATGACGCCTTAACTCAAGGAGTCATGGCAATCTGTCGAGAATTGTATGCCTTTACTTATTCAAAAGGTGTCGATTGCAGTTAGATCCAGGCTTGGACGAATATGATATTATTCGGAATATTTTCACCTTAAACTTGTTCAAGCTGGCGAGAAAACCAGTTAGCACACCTGGTGAGGTATGTGTGTTTTCGTAATATACGGTAGGCTCTAGCAGCTTCAGGCTGACCTTGATCTGCATAAACACCGGTGTCTCAGGTTAGGCACAGGCAAACAACAGCAGCGGAATTACGTCAGTGAATACCTCCTGACGACGAGACTAATTGCTGTTTCCAACATCTGCCGAAGCCCATTTCATCAGAAGAATCTGTCTGCAGACGCAGGCAAAGAGTTCATTGATGAGAAATTACGCTGAAACTCATCGGTGAAGGAAGAAAAACACGATATCCAGGATAAAGAACAATTCTCTTCCGAAACTCCATGATTTCGAAAGGATGCGACGAATGCATTTTTATTGCATTCCAAAAACAACGTAGAATCAAGGGACACTGATCAAGCTTAGCTCGATTTTGTGCGAATCACCGAATATCGTTTGTAAAGGCTGCGAGTCGGTGGTAAAGTTAAGACTGGAAATTTCCTGGGTGTTGGAGAATTCCTAGATCTCGAGTTCTGAGCAGATTTGATGCCTGGAATAACATTATTTATGACGGAACCAGGTTGTTTTTGATAAACTCACCACCACCGCCTCCGGCAGCACCTGGAGGTCCAGGCAACCGAGCACTTGTAGGCTGAAACAGTTTTGACAATCTCGTCCTCGACGAGATTTTGGAACTGGATTTATGGAGGGTTGAAACGGAAGACGCGGAAGTGTTAAACAAAGGTAAAGACGATGCACCTACTGAAACCATTGAAGTAGATGAAGCTTCAGTGCTGGTTGATGGTGTTAGAGTAGCTCTGGACGTACTTGAAGAGGATGCGACTTGGGCATATAATACTGCAGATGATGTGGCACCAGCTGAGGTTGAGGTGACCGTTGACGAACTCACAGCAGCTGAGGTGACCGGGAATGATGAGGCCTTAGCAGAGATCGTCGGCAATGACATTGCAACTGCAGAAGTATGTAGCGATGACGTAATTTCAGCGCTTGTAGCCGGTGATGACGACGGTGCGGCAGGGGACTTGATCGGTGGTGACATAACTAGAGAGCTTGTAACCGAAACTGACGTTACAGCTGCAGAAGAAACTGGTAAGGATGAGGCTTCAGAAGAGGACGTCGGCGATGAAGTTGCAGCTGCAGAAGTAAATGGTGAAGATATGGCTTTAGCAGAGGTTATCGCTGACGAAGTCGCAGCCGCCGAAGTCCCTTGTGAGGATGTGTATTCAGCAGAGGTCATTGGTGATGAAGTCACTTCAGCGCTGGGAGCCAGTACGGGTGCAGTAGCAGCAGCTGGCGAAGACGTGGCCTGAGCAGATGAAATCGGTGACGAAGTTGCAGCTGCAGAAGTAAGAGGTGATGACGTGACCTCAGTGCTTATAGCTTGTAAGGACGTTGCGACTGCAGAAGTAGCAGGTGACGATGTTGCCTCAGCTGAGGTCACCGGCGATGACGTTGCAGCTGTAGAATCAACAGGCGGGGACGAGGCTTCAGAAGAGGTCATCGGCGATGAAGTCGCTACAGCAGAGGGTAGCGGTGACGACGTAGATTCAGCGCTTGTAGCAGGTAAGGACGTTGCAATTGCAGAAGTAACTGGTGATGAAGAGGCTTCAGAAGAGGTCATCGGCAATGAAGTTGCAGCTGCAGAAGTAAGCGGTGACGACGTCACTTCTACGGTCGAAGCCGGAAAGGACGTTGCAATTGCAGAAGTAACTGGTGATGATGAGGCTTCAGAAGAGGTCATCGGCGATGAAGTTGCTGCTGCAGAAGTAGCAGGTGACGATGTTGCCACAGATGAGGTCATCGGCGATGAAGTTGCAGCTGCAGAAGTAAGCGGTGAAGATGTCCCTTCTGCGCTTGAAGCCGGAAAGGACGTTGCAGATGCAGAAGTAGCAGGTGACGATGTTGCCTCAGATGAGGTCACCGGCGATGAAGTTGCAGCTGCA